>JBBPQU010000794.1:0-14569 GCA_038092655.1 Boletus sensibilis
TACTTAGTTTACCTTGGTAACACTCTGTCTCCTGGTTGTCATGAAGTCTTGGGTGTGCCCAGACTATAAAAGGTTGTATTGAGCCTTTAGAAAATTCATCTTTCGCTCCGTTGCATTGATCAAGAACGTTCCTAAGTCCTTCGTCACTGTCCAACACCTTCCGCTCGTCTGTCCTACTGTTCTACGCTATTGTGCGTCCGTTCCGCTACATTTTCCATCCACATTTTCCGCCCGATATTCCGGAAACCGTCCGGAAATACTCTTTCTTGCTTGGAAAGGTTTGGTGAGCTTTAGCTATATCCTTCTGTGCATCTTCTCTTCTCTGGAATCCCTTTAGGGTCGAACATATCGCACCCATCAATTTCTTTTGCTACTGACCTGATTGGATTTATTCCTGTCAAGGTTCAGAGTGTTCTTTACAGCAATAATCACACAACATTGCCTTTGAATTGAATCAGGATGGTGCCATGCCCTTTGATAGGAGCATGACCGCTGGCTGTCTGGGTGTACCATTGCTCCGTAAAGACTTGATACTCAACGAAATCGTCGATATTGTTGGTGAAATGGGAGGAGGCTCCCGAATCGAGAAGCCACATTTGGTCTTCAAGATCCATTATCCACACTTTACCCTTACTGGTGGTGTTGTGCTTATCACATGAGTCGCACTCTGCATAATCGGGCAGCGGTAGTAAATTGTCCATATCATCACTATCTACGACAGACGAGAATATATACTCTACAAACTGTGGCGAATAGGATCGCTCATCAGTGTCTGTGAGGTGCGAGGAGGACGGGGACATGTACTGGTGGTCTGACACCATCGCGTCGAGGTTGAAATACTGCTCGTAGTTCATGTAATAGTCCCCCCCTTGCTCTGAGCCAAGGGAGATGCAGTCTTCTTCGTCAACCTGATAGGCCGTACCCGCCTCAATTTCATCCTTGAGGCGGTCCAACAGTTTGTCAGAGACATCCTTGATGTAGGCGTCCTGGTGGATCTGGGAGAACCCAGAGGGGCCGAAATTCTCCATGCCAAGGCAGTGGGAGAGTGAGGTGGAGTGGTGGTGGCCAAAGAGGGAGGTGGAGGCTGATGCCTTGGAGGCACCAAAAGAGGGACTGTGGTTTGCAACCAGGTCAAGACGGTGGACAGTCTTGATGGTCACAGGGACCTCGAGACAGTGAGTGAGAGAGACCGTGTTAAGGATCTGAGTAAAAGCGGGTGGGCCATAATGGGCTGCACTGGGGGTGTGAGTGAGTCGATGAGGGTTGACGAGAGGCATGGTGAAAACTGTTGATGCCAGTTCGATGACTGGCGCTGAGAACGTGAAGGAGGCAGTTGGTGCCTCAGTAGAGTTAGCATTCGCCTTGCGGCAATCCTCCTGCTTCTTCTTACCAGCTTCGGAGCGAGGGCCCCGATGCTTCTTCTTCTTCTTCCCGTCCGCACCACCTTGTTGCTGCTGCTGCTGCTGGCTGGAGGAGCCTTGTTGCTGCTGCGAGAACTGAGGGTCCTGGCCCTTGCGCTTGACAGCGCTGATCTTGTTGGTGTGTTTGCCTTGGGGCTTACACCACATGACATGTTGATGCCACGACATGGAGGCCATGCGCTCAATCTGGGCGAAGGTGGGGGGCTTCACCTCTTTGGTGGTGTCGGTGAGGTCGTCAACCGGTCCTAAGTTGAGGACCTGGGCGATCACGTCCATATAGCGAGGGAGCTTGGCGAGGAGGATCATCACCTGGATGGGGGCCGACACCTCATAGTTGTACTCTTTGAGGCGAGCGAAGTGGGCAGAGAGTTTCAGGAAGGCATTAGTGGGATGGTTGTTTTCGGGGATGGTAGTATCCATCATCGCTTTAAACTCCATGTAGACAGAGGCAATGGAGGGCCGGGAGAACTGAGTCTGGAGTCTGGTCCAAATCTGCGCAGCAATGGCTGCAGACTGATACTTGTTTTGGAGGTGGGAGTCGAGCTTGAGGATAAGGTACCCCATGGCTCGGTCGTCCTCACGGTCACATGCCTCAATGGCGGCAGTGTTTGACTGTTCCTTGTCTAGGGTAGGACGAGTGTTGGACATGACATACCAGAGACCCTGGGAGCGAAGGAAGGCCTTCATCTTAGGGGCCCAGGAGAGGTAGTTGGGGCCGGTGAGGATAGGGACGACGGAGGAAAGATTGTCTTTTGAGGAGGACATGATTCTGTTGGAAACTGGGGTAGGACGTCAGTACTGATCAAGTTAAAAACGAGAAGGGGTGGTGAAAAAGTCGCTCTTACGATGCCTAGAGCCCAAGGATCCGGGTGACAGTGTCTCCCCATAGATCTCATGGAGTCGCATGTGTTTCGGCGAAGGGTTCACACAGAAACGCGACTTGTTGCTCAGAGTTGGCGTGAAATGCACGAGACGGCGGGTGCAGGTATCCAAGTGGTGGTGGCGAGCGAGCTCGCACAACACGCCACTCGGGGCTTATAACCTGTAGAAGACAGGCATTACACAGATCACTTGGTACTTACCTGCAGTGGTTGATTGCTAACTGAGATGGTGCTCGTTGTGAATCAAGAGTGATGTTCAAACTCAGAGAGCTGAGTTCTACTATGTAGTGTCTAGCAATGTGTGAACTATCTACTAGTTATGGTATACTACTATACTGTTCAACATTGGTCGTGGTCGACCATGGGCTTACTAAGGGGGTGATTCTTTGCCCCACGAAGAAAACCATCACCGCCGAGGGAGTAGTGTCCCTCTTTTTCCACAAGGTCTTCACTTGTTTTGGCCATTACGACAAAATCATCTCCGACCATGGCCCTCAATTCGCCTCCACCTTTGCTAAAGAGCTTGGACACGTCTTCAACTATGACCTCTCCCTCTCTACAGCCTACCATCCTCAGACTGACGGCGAAACAGAACGTGTCAACCAGGAAATTGAAACCTATCTCTGCATCTTCTATGGAAATAACCCTGGTTCCTGGGCCGACAACATCTCCCATGCCAAATTTGCCCATAATCACCGTCCCCACTCTGTCACCAGTCAATCTCCATTCTATCTCATGATGGGATATGAACCCTGTGCCCTTCCTTCGGTTTTAGCTGAATCCTCTCTTCTCGCCGTGGAAATCTGCATGAAAACCCTGAATGCTGCTCGGAATGAAGCCCTCGCCTCCCATGAACTCGCTCGTCAAACCATGGCTGCTTGTACCCGTCAAAAGTTCACCCCTTTCCAGAACAGAGACAAGGTTTGGCTCGAAGCCCAAAACCTGAAATGCTCCATTGTCAACCCGAAGTTCGCCCCGAAATACAAAGGACCCTTCACCATCATGAAGGTCTTATTGCCAATCACCTACCGACTCCAACTCCCCACCACATGGAAGATCCACCCCGTCTTCCATGCTTCTCTGTTAACCCCCTACCGTGAGAACCCCGTCCACGGACGGAACTTCCTGAAGCCTCCACCTGACCTGGTCGCAGGAGAGGAGGAATACGAAATTGACCGGATTTTATGCCACTGCGGAACTTCCCGATCCCACTCCTTCCTGATCCGATGGAAGGGATATACTGTGGAAGATGACTCATGGGTCCCTGAACAGGATTTGAAAAATGCCAGCTCCGCCCTGAAAGCATATAAGAAGCTGCACTCCACCGTCTTTTCCCCTAACCGCTCTTGATCCCAAACCACTATGTCCATCAACCTCCATACTCCCAGCTCAATCTCCATCATCTCCTCTATCACTCCGTCCATCCCACTCCAGAATGTTTCCCCAGTTGAAGCCAATGCCACCCTCGACGATTATCCTCGTCGTCCTGTGTCACCTACTCCTAGTCCTTGTGTGCCTTCCCCGTCTCCTTTTGACCTTGATGGCAGAAGTTCTCCCCCTCTTGCATTCCTGGATATTACATCCAGCTTGCACCTTGTTGAGCAACTCCCTATTGCTGCTCCAAATCCTTATACTCCGATTTCTCTCACTACTAGCCCAGATACTATCCTCTTTGTAGATGTCCCAATCATTGCCCAACACCTCCGTGACAACCACCCCAATGGGGGAGAAAACGTCCTCCTCGCGCAACAATTGCGCAACCCCCACATCGCCACCCACATTGACCATTATCTCGATGTTGGGTCCCCCCTCCACGCGCTCTATTGTGCTTTCCTTCAAAATGAGACAATCCTCACTCACTTGGGACCCCCGTAGCCCGAGCAGAGCAGGAACTCATCAATCGCCTTGTCCTTGATGACGCCCGCAATGTACAGGCCCAACTCTTTATCACAATATATCAACTTGATATGCTCGAGTTCCTGATCAACACCGACCGATATCTCCTTGACCTGGCCTGTCGAACCTGTCCCTTGACCCAAGACCTAGCCGTGGTAATGAATGCCTGGCAACAACTATCTGACCAAACCACCACTCATGCTGCAGCTCTCCACATGGGGAGACATCTCCCCATTTCCCCTGTCTCCTCTCCCAAACCCTCTCCAACTCCTCCTCCTTCGGAGATGGAATTCCTCCAAAAGGAAACTATAGATCCTGCGTTCTTGGAATGCGAACCCAAGACTCCCTCCACATTCTCCTCCCCACTTGACAAGTCCTCCCTCACAGCCCTTGATCAAGCAGAAGCACGTGCTTATGGTAGCAATCCGCTTCTGCCGTCGCACCCATGATACTCCCAGGCCTGCTTCCAATGCAGACGCCTTGGCCACATGAAACGGGACTGTCCAGTCTACTCCTGCCCCTACTGCCAGCACATTGCACCTGGCCACAATCAAGTGTATTGCCCCCGCTTCTGTTGCTCTATCTGTCATCGCATGGCCCCTGGGCACCATGCTGATGTTTGTCCCTGGCGCCCTCATCGCCAGAATTCCCAACCCTCCTCCTCGTCTTCTTCCTCCCGTGGCTCCTTTTGTTCTCGCCACTCCCGCACGTCCACCACTAACTCCCAAAGGTCCCACCAGCGTCAACACCCATCTCAACACTCTTGTCCTCTCCCTGTCCCTGCGCCTCGCGCAGATGACCCTTTCGACGATGTATACGTCGACAACGACCCCTACAATGCGGAAGCATGGGCCAACATTACGGGTTCCCCATGAAGATGTCTTAGTGGCACTTCGACGATAGAGGGGGGGTAATGTTATGATTCTCCAAATACTCTTTTCTTTTCACACAATTAACCTTGCGTTGTATTCATATGAGTCGCTCATTCGACTCCTGCCTCATACATCTTTTCTCTCTGTCATCATGTGACTTCTTCCATCCAGCTATTGCCGTTTCTACACGTGACTCCACAGTCATCATGTCTTGATGACGCCACTCTTCTTATTTGTAATACTAATGACGCATTGCCTTCTCATTAGCTCCCATTATCGTACAACATGACATCCCTATTCCCTTTCCATACTTAGCAGTACTTTCACATGGTCCGTGCTCTGGACCCTTACATATAAATATGCGACTCCTCCTTAGTCGATTCCTTAGCTTAGACCTCCCTTGTCTACCCTTGTCAATCCTCGTCTACCTCATATATTGGTACATCACTAAGGCAATCTACTTGGTTCCTCACCTTCGCTCGTCCCTTGGTTCCATCCTTGACCTGGATACTCTTCCGGTCCCCTTGAACCTTTGACCTGGATAATCTTCTGATCTCCTTGAAACCCTTGACCCAGTCAGGTGAGCTATCAAGCCCCTGCATCCAGTTTCCTTGCTGTGGTCATTGCGTCACTACGTCCCGCAGAATCCCTTGAACCCTCGATCCAGTCATATCAACATCTGGTCCCTTGTCATCATCTCGAAACTCCACCGCAGGACGACTCACTTCGCCTTGTGTACGCTTACGCGTCCAAGGATACCCTTCGCCCTAGACCTCTTTTGTCCAACAAGGGCTACGTTCAGTCCTACCTGGGTTGAGCGTAACAGATTCATTGTTTTTTCTAATGGTTGGCTCACTTCTGAATCCACTATCTATGTTCTATGAGTCGACCAGCACATGCTTGCCGTGAAGCTGCTCAGGCTGCATATTACATCTCAGAAGCTCATTTGCGACCAAGACCTGCCAGTGGATCCAGATTCCAAAACAGCTGCTGTTGTTGACAATGAGAACAAAAATTTAGAGTCGATTCAGCACACAAAGCTTGGTGCACTGTGCAAACCATCAATATCAATGCAATCTCTCAAAATTCGTAGTGCGACAGACAGCGCATTTAGTGGAATCTGCAGAAAGTTTGCACAATTCCTTAATTCTTCGGTCAATGCTTGGGGATATAATGTCACCAAGTATATTACAATCCATCCTGCTTTTGAGGTATGTAGATTCAGCTTAAAACCATCCATTTTCTTCGGAACACATGACACGAAACTGATGATGTTCCATGTGAAAACCAGATCACCGGGCACCGATACCTTAAAGTAAACTATTCATCAACTGTTGACTGGCGAGAGAACACTGACCACCTTCGATGTAACCTGCACTTCTTCGAGAAACCGCGCTATGATTGTGCACTTATCCAACTCACGGCAACAGAAGTTGGGTTTGTCTGTCTTGTCTTCATGTTCACCTGCCACATCCTGGAATTGGATGGCACATTTGAGTTTGTACTCATGCAGCTGTACTTGATGAGGACTGGCCCTGCCTGCCGATTAGACTGCAACCTCAACCTCATCCATGTCAAGGCTTCTCCCTGGTCGTCTTCCATCTTTATCCCTGTGGCCTCTATTATTCGTGGTGCTATCCTCGCACCTGACACTGGAAACAGGGAGGATGCCTTCATTGTCAGCTATCTTGATGATGACATGTTCCTCCATATGAAAGCTATGAATTCTGGTCCACTGTAAGACTTAGACTAACTTGGAACAGACTTGGAGCATTTACATCAGTGTGGCTATGATATGCTGGGTAAGTCTACCATCTGAATGTTCTTAGTACTTGGACCAAGCGCCGACATTGAAATCTTGTTCTTTAGATTCTCATAATATCCATACCTTAGTCACCATTGACACCCCTTCTATGTCGTGTACCTCGAAATGACATCATTGACAACTTCCCCACAACATGATGGATTCAGGATTGGGAACTCACTGACAGGTGCCCCCGTTTGTGCACAGTCATTAGATGGCACTGCCTGGACCACTTCTCAGGACCAGCTGAGATGGTCGGTCTGTGTTACAGGCACAAGCAAACATCTAATTCATGTGACGCAGCTCAATCTTTTCAGTATTGGTGACAGCTAACCTGTGTTCAGATAAACTACCCTACAGGCATGATCTAGCATTGAAACCCGCTGAATATGTCAGCGACACACAGCTGGTGCAGCTCACTTTGATCGGACCTCGACAAAAAGGTGATTTGATGGATTGGCAATGGGCGTAGTGCCTGCACGAATTCATCTCTGCTCACCCACTTATCTTAGACTGTGTGAGTGCAGTGGAACACCCTGAACCCCTGTTGGCTGCGATAACTTCAACAAGAGGTGATGGGATTGGCGGTGGGCGACAGTGCTTGCGACATGGTCATTCGTTCCCATCCTGGACCACCTCTGGGCAGACTCCATCTGTGTGAATGCGACGGTGCATCAATGCCTCCTCTCTTGGATAATAATACCTTGGTGATTTCAACAGAGGCGAATGGATTGGCGGCGGATGTGGTGCCTGCATCACTTACACCCATCACGATTGACAGCCTGGACTGTCACTGAGCTAGGTACAGTTGGTGCGTATTATGTATTTCTTTGCATTGTATTTACATCACTGATGATCATATTATATCACAGTCCATCAAGTCTAAGGCTACCGTGCATACTTATAGGTAATAATGGTCTGTGCCCTCTTAGGTACCTTCTGAAAACCTAGGACACTACAATAATAATACACGAGGCATGATAATCTCCATCCCAAGAAAAGGTCAATAAGGTAATTTCATGATTGATTTCTTTGTTAGGAAAAATGCCTTGCTGAACGAGCATTGTATATGATACCATGGCGCAAACCGGGCCATTTTCCAGCTCCCAAAGGCAAGTCTTGTGCATTCAAACTTCCTTACTGAGCATACTAACTTGATTCAATTCAGATGAACATTGCAATTTATGTACGTAACAGTGAGTGTCTCAATCCAAGTCCAACCCAGTAAGCTTGAAGGAACCCCGGCTGACGATGTGCATTACATGGTCTCAAGTACATCTTGACCCATATTTGGGTGGGTGTACTAACATGAACATTCTCAGGGTCCACTAACATTGCCATGAGACTGAGAATATAAAATGGCAAGGGTAGGGTTTCGGTTCACTGCCAGATCCTCTGGACCTCATCGATACCTTCAGGCTATGCTGTCAATTGACATCGTTCTCACTATCAACCTTTTCTGTCTTGAAGCTCCTCCTTTTCAATCTTGAAGCTCCTCCTTTTTGATTGCCACCATGCCATGTCGCACTCCAGCAGCCCGGAATCAAGAGGAAGAAGTAATTGACCTGAATGCCAGATCTGATATTGGTGATGGGTCGGATCAAGAGGAAGATGAGGAATGACCTGACCAGGAGCAAATCACGGCTATTATACAGCCGCCGCTGCCTAACACAGATATACCAACATTGTGCAAGATATTGATTACAGTTTTTATTCAGTGTCTGTAACATTCCTCTCTGAATCATGTGCACCATCCATTCAGGCCCTTTCGTTGGCTCAGAGGGCCCTCAGTGAAACAGATTCCGACCTACGCAGAGTCAAGAAGAAGCTCTTCGCTCTCACTGCAGCCCTGCCTCTGAAAAGACGCAAAGGCATCCTGAACAAGTCGGACTCACTCAATGAGTCTATTGGTCGAGTAGCCAAGAAGTTCACCATGCTGTACTGTCTATGGATCATTGATGGGCTTTTCCTGATCACAAATAACCCCAGCATTGACCTTAGCAGCACGACGCACTGGGCTTTGCTCAAGGTGAAGCATGATGCGGTTATCACCGAACTGTTCATGATTGTGCCTGAGGTTTTAACCAAGGAGATGCATGTGTACAAGGCCTTCGGTTCTGTGGTACATGGCTGAGTCTGCACACGCCATTCTATCCATGCTAACAAATTGAATGTTAAATTAGTTTACCAGCATTCTTAACCAAGAAAGGTCCAATATGCTTCAGGCTATCAAGGAAGCTTCAACTCTCGTCTTCGCTCCACTGAAGATTTCAGATGCAATGATTTTCACTTCCCCAGTGCGCAAGCAAGATGATCCAGAAATGAAGCGCCTCTCAATGAAGAATGGCTCTTACCACCACCTTTCTCCCATTTTATTCGCGAACCTCAATCGGATTTCGCCGGAAGGGTTTCTTAGAAGCCCTGTTTTCATCAATGTAAGCCGCAATTATCTCACTCTAGCCACAATTTGACTTTGTTCTGCCAGATTATTCATCTACTCATCTCTGGCAAGACTGCTCTCACTGGAGAGAAGGCACGTAGCGGACCAAAGGCAAGGGGCCAGATCTATGGTGTTCAGAGTGTTATGGAAGGCCTTGTAGCAGGAGCAGCTATATTTGTGAGTTGTCTAAATACTCTAGCCCCTTAATAATGAGGATTGACAACGGAGCCCAGGCTCATTACCTGCTGACGCCAGATCCAGAACTCCAGGCCATGGGCAATGAAACAAAGATTCCTTACGAAGGAGATTACGACTTCTACCTTGAGCACCTTCATAAATGCTCCACTTGGGCAATTGAGACAATGAACTTCTTCAACATACAAGTCTTTGGTAGTAACAAGGCCTGCAAGAAATCTCCTGAGTCAACAGTACCTCCCGCTCCCCCTCGTACTTGGGAAAATGACTTTCTTGAAGACTTGGACAATGCTGGACCACCCGTACAAATGACCACCAGCGCAAGTGCACACCTTGGCTTCAGTAATAGCTTGGTTCCTGGATTCTCTCCGCCTCATTCTCATCACCCCTTGCTGCCTCATTCTCATCATCCCTTGCCACCTCATTCTCCTCATTCCCTGCCATATCTACCAGGCTTACTTTCAGACTTGTCTGGACTGCCTCACTCACCACCTCGCTCTGTTAATGAATCTCCTGAGCCCTCGGTGGCAACTTCCAATGCCATGGTATCAACTCACAACTATCCTGGGGCTTCGTCGACAGTGTTACAGCTGCAGGTGGAAGTTGGGCAGATGAGTATAAGCAGTACTGAAAACACTCGGACAGGATCCACCCAGACGTCGTCAACTCGCAAGGTCTCTGCTCGTCGGCATACTGCTCCTGTCCCCGCTCAACTTCCTGAATCATCTGTGTCTCCTGTCAATTCTGAGCCTTTGGTCCAGAAACATGTCACACATGCCCATACTAAAGCCCCAAAGTAAGATTTGGATAGAGAATCATATTTCCTCCGAATCGGACTCCTTTGAAATTAATAGGTCTGCGACATTGACATTCTATCCGAATCACTTAGACTCTAATTTCACAGCCAATATGAGTCTAGATTCAACTAGTATTAGTCCTATTAATACTGTGTATACCATAGAATGTCAATGTCTGCCTGTCCATCTGAATCAGCTGAGATCAATATGGAGCTCAAATCCCGAGTCAGATTCAGATTCTGATTGAATCAGATCAGTGATGTGATGGAGTCCAGATTCAGTCTAAGTCGGAATCTCATCACTCAATGTCAACGTGTCAACATTGTCAACACCACCTGGACCACACTGTGCACATGTTGCACTGCAAATTTTAACCACTCTCTGATTCAGACACACCTGGGACCCCTCTCACATGAATCTCTTCCATGTTCCCGGCGCATTCTATTACCCACCAGCCCTCTGAATCCTGGCCACATTGTATCATCAGTCCATTCTAGAAAGGCTCAAAATCGGCTTCCAACTTGATTATTGAAGGTTGGTTCACTATGGCACACTCCGCATTTTTGATCTTCTGATCATCCACACCCCCCGTCATGACAGGATTACCACTGTGCAACTAGCATTACTGTTTCCTAGTAATCTCGTTTCTTCATTCAATTTGCTTTCCAAGTTGTCCTCTGCTTTACATTCAAGATGAACACTGCTGAAAACATTAATACTTCCACCGATAATTGTGTCGCAGACAGGAGAAAGCAAAGTCCACCTGCTTTCCTCAACCTCGCAGACTCGGTATGTTCAATGTCTCTTTTCATAGAAGCGCCCATTCCTAAATTATTAATAGAATTCTCTGAATCAGGCTGCGAGGCTGGGTACTAACAATGTCATGCCTGATGTTTCAGCTGTAAGTCTCACTTGCCTCCCACTTCTTGTTATCTGACCAGGATTTCTTAACAAAGTGCGCCAAACGTTTGAAGTGTTTGGAATACGAACATCAGCGTGCTATCCAGCGGATGCTGTTCAAGGAACAGACCTTGGAGCAGCAGCAAGCACAGAAACTGCTCAGTATCCCCTACAATTCCGTCGGTTTAGCTGTCTCCGCCCCGGACACCCCACCACGCATCAATGTAGTTTTGTATGGGGACAACCTCATCAAGCTCACCCTTTCCCATTCTTCAGTCAATGTGGATGTCCTCTCGAAAGCCATTGGTTCTACTATTGCTGATAAGTGCAAGTTTGTCACTTCTGCTCCGTCCGTCGATCTCTCACCTGGGCTTGTTAGTAGTAGTTACAGTATCTGGTCATTGTATGAACGGGCAGGACAATCATACTGATGCAAAGAGCATTCCAACGAGTCGTCGTACTGCCATGAGCAGCCATGATGAAGGGTTAATAGAGCATTCCCGAGGGATGACACTCCCTGGGGAAAGACCTAACTGGGCTACACCAAGCTGTGATGCAGTTGCGCAATCTATCATTGCCAAAGGGCGATATAATGAGGACAACCATATGCCACCCTTGTTACTCCTACAACAGCGAGCAAGTGGATCGACTTACCACCCATTCACCTCACCATCCCCACTTCCATGCTGCCACCCTCACTCCTATGACAGTGAGCCTGAGTGGGCGGTTCAAACCGCTCTCCATTCACCTTCCCGCTGCCACCATTCACCTCTTTCCTCCTCTCCCCCCCTCTCTCCCATCTACTTAGACCACGCAGGGGTCAGTAGGGTTCGACCCGCCACCCATTCACCCCCCCACTACCACCCTTACTCCTATGATGGCGAGCGAGTGGATTGACCTGCCACCCATTCACCTCCCCGCTTCCTCGTTACCACCCTCGCTCCTTCAACAGTGAGCGAGTGGTTCAACCCGCCACACATTCACCTTCCCACTACCACCCCTCACCTCGCTCCCCCCCTCCCCCCCTCCTCCATCTATTTAGCCTATGTGGGGATCAGCAGAATCCGACCCATCACATTCACCTCCCTGCTACCACCCCAGTCCAACATTGCTCGGGGCATGCTCCAATTGCGGGAGATCAATCAGATGGAAAGAGAAACACATCAACACCTCGAGTGGGAACTAACCATCAATCCTATCACTCTCATATGGTTCGAAGAAATGATTTGCAAGGACTTCATCAGTCCCCCAGATCCCTCTTTGGCATACATGACTCCCCCCACCACTCCCGATACACCTTCACTGGCACCACCGTATTCACCCTCAACATCCCCAGCATCATTGGCATCTCCACCTACCCCACCCGGCATTGAGGACTACCCTGCGAAAATCGGGCTGGCACCACCATCACCAGGTCCCGCAAAAGTGGTGGCCATGCCTGTCATTCACTCAAAAAGCAAGATGTTTGCTTTTGCTTCACCCGCCATGTGGTAATCCCATTCTATTGTAGCTCATTTTATTCACCTAGAGCCATCACCTCGAAGATGACGCTTATTGTATACTCACCACCCTCATCATCCCAGGTCGCCTACCAATCATTTAACTTGAAGGACCTATCTATACCCTACCCTGCTCATCCCTTGGGGGTGGGCGGCATAGAGTACCATTGGCAACGGACATTTACCTTGCTTCCTCCACATTTCACCCTCCTCCACACTTCTTAGACTGCCTCAGACCACGCACGGTTGCGCTCATATGGGCAGCGCCGGTACCCCTCCCGGGTCATGCACGGTCACACCCATTGACGCACAGCCACTATCCGCCTGTACACTGTCTGGCATCTATATCTCACTATATTACATGCATGTCCCATTGGACCCTATGCAGACGATTCCTGTGCAACCTTCTCGTCTGATCTCGTCCGAGTCAACTCACTTGGTGGTCTGAATCAATCTCGTATATGCTTCCTGTAAAGTATTGTAATATGATGTCTACACTATAAACTGTAACAGCTCAGTCTATCCAGGCATTAGCACAAATGACGATATGTAGGAATGGGAGGGCCTTAGACTTACTGTATTATAGACTTATCATAAGTCACACATGCAATCACATGATCATGAAAATTCAAACCCCGTCATTAAGTTGCATTTAAAGTCCCGCCAATGTGCTTCTCTTCTCTTCTATTCCCACACCTGTCAACAGCTGAGTTTTGTCGTCGTCTCTGGCAATGACCACAACAACTCCACCTCTGATGCCACCACCTCCGTTGCAGATACCCCAACCTACCACCCCAACTACTGCTCAGCTGTGAAACCTTATGCAACTCAAAGCTCTCCTCGCCAGCTCCGATGATGGTCACTGCTGCGGTTACAAACTGATGTATTTAAATTCCTTCCAGCCCCTTCTGGCTACCCCACCTAATCTGGCAACATTTGGATCCTCTGATTTAGCCTCTTCGGCCCCTGCATCCTGTTACCCACATCCCGATTCAGAAGGGTTGTCCCAACACACTGGCACGGAATCTCCCTCACATGTCAAGAAGATTGGTGTTGGTCTACAGCAATGACAAGGTATGTTGCACGAATTGTATGCAGGCATACAATTCATTGTTGACCACTTCAACATTCCAGTCTGAAGCTTTCTTTTGCCAATTGTCCGGTGTGTCCTAACCCACTCGACCCTCTCCATATGCATCAGGGTAAGTATCATTTGATTTCTCGACGGTTTGCAAGTGCTGATTCAGATGATATGTTACAGTTGTAGCTAGCTCAGGCTTAGACCTCCCGCTTGGAACCTGGATCATGGTGTAAGTTCCGGGTGAGGTTGCACTGCTGTATAGTTGCATAGTATTAGCATTCTGTCACTTGTCTTTGCTTTTGTGAATTGTGCAATGAAGAATTATTACATTCTGAAGCCATCGATTCATATGATTGATGAGTGGAACCATTAAATGAACTGAGAAGCTCTGGGCATATCATCCCATCCATAATAATGCATTATAATGTTGCCCATGGATGGACATGTATTATAATCGATTACAGCCTCTTAAGATGTTACCCGCCGTTTAGCATCAGGGACGACTCAGATAAGATAACTGGTTGCATGATAATGACATGAACTTGCTTATTCGTGTCATGTACACGAAGATTCTTATGCATTAACATGTATTATAAGGTCACGTGTGAAAGGTACTCCTTATCATGTATGGTAATGACTTGGCATGGACGCCGAAAAGTTCCGACATGTTACAGTCAATAGTCGCCCTTGCAACGCGTCCGAGTGGATCCTGCCACATGCCAGATATGCAAACGCGAACCTTTGCTGGATTCGACTCAGTACTTGTCGCTTGAGTCCTCCCGC
>JBBPQU010000795.1:0-14562 GCA_038092655.1 Boletus sensibilis
TTACCAACACCTAGTCTGGGAACCAGACCATACCTATGAGGCAGGCCGTCGACATGATAGGTACGGTAGATCTAGTGATCAGACTAATCAATACCATGTCGCAAACGAACTGATTGGATTTGTATGCATCATAGGTAAGTAATATTATAGTGTACAACAGATGAGTGAGAATCATATTGCAGTAAGATGCCAGGGTGGTAGCAAAGTGTGGTGAATCCGTGCTAAATGAAAGTAAGAGTACATTGTAGATTATAAATGCCAGCATTGCTTCATGAGAAGGAAACCAAAACGACAGCAGTATACCTAGTAGATGTTTGGAAACCATGATAGATAGATTAGGTAAAACATCGTCAACCAGTGTTTGGGCGGTAACCAGCGCCTTAGAGATAGGGATCTTGCACCTGCTTAGGAGGAACGCTTCAGGCGCAGGTGCGTCTCCCTGATATGCCGAACGATGCTTTCACGGTTAATGGGTTTCTTCTTCCTGCAGCCAACCCAATTGCACTTCGTGGGGTCATCACGAGGCTTGTTTTTTATCCCGTGCTCGGACAGGTGTCCCGGAAGAGTTGCACGGGTGATTACCTCCCCACATACTGCCCCGTTTCCATCTTGCCACTCACAGAGATAGATGGGTGTCTCGGACGGAATCGATGGTTGCTCACAGGAAGGGCTGGCGGTGTAGGCCGGAGTCTGTAAGGCCTGTAAGACTTGATTCGACAAGGGAGGGGCAAAGTGAATGCAGCTAACTCACATTGTAATCAACCTCCCGAGAACTCTCCCCAGGGTACGATGGACTGTACAGTCCGGCTGCGGGATCCGCGAGGTCGAGGGTGGAAGGACTTTCAACTAAGAGAGGAGTTTCTTGCTGACCAGAACCCCAATATGGAGGCGGGATATCCATAGAAGTTGCATAAGGATTGGTGGCCTACCACCCAAAGGTTAGTGATGAATATGACCCAAACACCACTATTACTCACCTGGAAGTTCATTTCCATGTCTTGACCCAAGGACGAGGTATGAGGGTCAGGATTTGTTGCGTATGATGTTGGCAGAGGAGCAAAGGTTGAAGATGAATACCCATAAACTTCATCGCTGGTTTGTAGAACGTCGTTCATCGCCTTTGAAGATCATCAACGTTGAGTCCAGTGCACGAACGAAAATGTAAATACTTACAGGATCTTCGGTGGGCACTAGACCTGAGCCGTACTCCGGGCCTGAGGAAGTCCATGCAAGGCCATCTTGTGTCGGATCAAGGGAGGTCAACGCGTAATCGGAGTCGAATGATAAACCGGGTTCGAGGAAAGCAGGAGAATCATATTCCACGCCCACAATGTGCAAATTCACTTGGCTGACATGTGTCGAATAAGGACTCGTATCAGAAAAGTGGGGATCCGAACATGGACTGTCTGGTATGTGAAAAGAGGAATGGTATGGGTGCCAGCTAGACCCGTCCGGAAACTGCCATCCTTCTTGCTCTTGCATCAGTGAATTAAGTAGGATGAGTGTCGAGGCGACCCTGGTTTCTGAAGGACCTCGCCCACTACGAGGAAGGGGGAAGGGAATGCTCGAGTCACGGGAAGCTTGCTATTATACCCTCAATGCTCGGCCCGACCATTGGCATTGGCAGCCTGCCAAGGGCGTGCCAATGGTCTACGGAAGAGACCAGTCGATGGCATCCGCCTGCCGTTGCTAGCCAAAACACCATTGGCTGCCAACCTTGCCATTTTAGTGCGAGGATTATGACCCCCACCAGCTCGATGTTTCGTGGGAGAAAAGAGCATTCCAACGGAGACAACATGAAGAAGACAACTAACTGAAACATGATTGTATTCGGAGGAAAACCCTAACGCAACTAGAGAAAAGCTTCAACATCGAACATGACGGCTATAGTTCAGAGACCTACCTTTCTCCCATGGCCAACACAGATACCCCTTCCACCCCCATCTGCAACGAAGAGCAACCATGCCAAGTCCAACCAAAGAAACTGGTTTTAAAGCCTTAGCGTTAGTTCCAGTATCACAGCAAACACTGGATGCCACCGCCTCCACGCCAAACGCATCGCATAGCTATCAGTATACGGCCACCCTGTACACCCAGCTAGCCACTAAATGCCAATGGATTTGTAGGGACCCTGTCGATAACCGTTTTCGGTAATCGATCAAGTTAGATGTTCTAGAGCTAGTGGAGGTTTGAGGGGCACGAGGCGGCGGAACTTGGCAGGCTTGGTGCGCATTGGGGAATCCAACCACCGCCCAAACCACGCAAGTCTAAAAAGCGATCCATTACGTCGACTTGTGATCGTCTCATAGTAGTTCGAAGCCCTGATAGGATCAAATGGAAGCGTTAGACCTTGGATCGCGGTCGATCTCGAAAAGATTGGGAGAACGTCGGATGTCGGACAACGTGCATGTAACTAACTTGGAGACGAGAGATATATGTGGGAGAGTACACCCGTCGCCACTGCGATTTGAAAATTCGGCAGTTTGTCGGAGTCTCAGCAACCGACATGAACTGGTTGAAACATGTTGGTCCATCTGATGGTTGACTTGGATCGTTGGCGGGCTCATGTTGTATGAAAAAGGACCGACAAAGATGCTGGCAGCTTGTGACAAATTCGCGGATTCAACGCGGAGGTGTTGGAGCGGCGATACTTGTAGTACTAGCGCATCAGGCAACCACCTAGGCAACAACTCGGTGTACTTGCAATGCGTCTGATTCACGTCATTGACCGAGTAACTAGTAGGAGAGGGGTTATATCACTATTACTTAAATTACGATGAAAATAGGGTCATTTTCACAGCCATAACCATCGGCGGTCCCGCGGGGGAGAACACAGGGAATAGGGAATAATATTTGGTACAATGCTAAGACAAAAAACAACCCACATATCTCGCCAGAGGAGATGTGAGTAGATGTTGAACCAGAAAACGAAAGAACCATAATTTCCAGGAATCTCGTACAGTCTTTGACACCGGGTCATCTGGATGTACAAGTTCGAGGAGAACAATGAACATCAACTTCTGTCACAAACGAGTGAGAACTCGCACCTGAATCTAGTTATAGCGTACGCCTGTAGCCCAAATGTTTCTCGCGCACGTGACGTACGATGCTTTCGCGGTTCATCTCCTCTCTGTCTCTTCTAATTTTGCATCCGAACCATCTGCACCGCAAGCGATGATTGCGTGTCATGCTCTCGACGCCGTGAGTAATCAGATGTTCTGGAACAGTTGTGTATGTGATCTGTGTCCCACATATAGTATTATCGTCCCTCATCCACTGGCAAGCGTGTAATGCCGTCTCTTTAGGCGAGATTTCTTGCAGCGGTAACGAAGATGTCCGAATCGGATGGTAAGGAGGGTTTGTGGTGGAGCGGCCCCCCCGAGAGTTTCGACGTGGTATTTTTTCCGGGGGGAGGCGAGGAACCACAGGCTGGTACACCAGATCTGGGTGGACAGAAGGAGAGCCCTGCGTCACGCCGGCAAGGGCGGGTTGAATCTGTCGATAGGTTGTTCCAATCATAGCAGAGTTAAATGGCTTGGTTTGATCAATAAACATCGGGGAACCATTGTAGTGGGACTGCGCAGTGCTCCTTGCCTGAGAGAACGGATTTGAGGGAGAATAGAATGCGTCAGGGACAGGTGAAGAACCGTTCACGACCTATACAGGTAGTATACCACATAAGCAAGCGACGCAAACACGGGGCTGAAGGCATTTGCTCACAGAAGACGAGCATCCTTGCAAACCGTTGTGCATCGATGAACGACCAGCGTTAAGGGTCACAGACGGTTGATGAGAGGTTGGTGTTGGTCGAGAGTCTTGGGGGTTGAACATGGGTGTATAGTGTTGAGCAGACTCCAGATCAGTTTGAAGAGGCCAGTCATGGAAATAAAAGGGACTGTGCGTGCTGGGATTGGGTGGCGCGGCTGCGAAATTCGCCGGATAACGTTCGCCACGAGCGGGTAGGTAAGTGGACGTGGAGGGCTGAGACCAAACGACACTCGGGTCAGGGTCCGGGAGTGGTCTATTATACGCGATCAATTAAGGCGAGTAGACGCTCTCTCATACTTACTGTGAGAGCTGGTCGGGAGAGGCCGCGAAAGTCGGTTCCAGGTCAAGAAAATCTTCCCAAGACCCATCAAAGGAACCAGGGAAACTGAAGAGAGTCAGCAATACGATAAGCTTGGATCAGCGAGGAGCGTCCGTACCCGTCTCGCCTGAAATCACTGTCAACGGTGTCGAAGAAATTTGAAGTTGGCATTTTAATCGAGGTTTCGGACAGGCTTGAGGTTGGGTCAGAGAACAAAATTGCAGGGACGGGGGAGAGGTCCGGACTTCTTTATCTATGGGACCACCGACGGCCAACCTCATGGCTGCTTTCCAAAGGACCAAGGCCAAAACTGCCAACTGGAAGGTTGCCAATGTACGATGGGAAACCCAGATGATATTGGCACGGCCAGCCAGGTGCCGGGGTCAGTGGCGGGTCGGCACCTCGACGGCAGCCCAGATAGAGTCAGTCGGCATGTCCTTTGGAGAGCTTCCAACCAGCAATCGTTGGCTCTGTTGGTGGGTGCCCAGATCGACTTGGTTGTGCCGGAAATGAAACGCAAGGAGAGCTCGAACAGGAAGAATTGGCTGAACACATGTGAGTATTAGTAAAAGGTCCACCAGGGGCTGCCTGGGAACAGAATAACCCACCGGACTGATAAGCACTTCCTTGTTCGCTTCATGCTCTGCGACGGGAAAAAACTACCTCAGCGACCCGACGAGAAGTCAGCTTATATCGTTCCACTTTCCAGTGAACACAGCCGCCTTTCCCGGATAGCCTCGATGCTAGGATGCAATGGTGGCGGCCACCGTACCTGTACTATCACCCAGCCCTATACTGCTTGTCACGTTATCATTATGCAACGACTTTCAGAATGGAATCTGCGAGCGAAACCTACTAGCTCCTACTCAACCAAAAACATTAACATTGAGATAGCACCGCTCGGAGCCTGTGCTAACCAACCGATTGAATCCATGACAGTTCATCTAGAATGCTCGGAGCTGCGGACATCCGATTTTTTTTCGGAATTGGATAGGTGGAAGTAAATCGCGTGTGCCGCGGTGTTGGACGCCACTGGCATCATGTTTGACATATGGTTGGTTAGGTCGAGAACGCACCGTTCAACCCCGCCGGCCGCGACAAGATTCTTAGAAATAAATATCATCTGAAAACTCCTGTTAGCGTCTTACACCACTTCTAGCTTACAGATGGTGGTTCTAAACGTAACTGCGAGAAGCACAGCATCCGTTTCACTCAGAATATTCTTCGTGGGCCTTAGTCAATTTAGTAAATAAGAAACTTAGATAATTGAATATTGATAGAGTGGTAGATTGGTATGCACATGTAGTTCGTAGCAACGGATCCGAGAGTAATCTGAATCTAGCATACACCACGCCGAGTGAGAAAAATAATCATAGCGTATGAGGAATCTGTGAAAGTAAGTCGTCTTCATGCGCCAGCGTACCGTAGTCTTCCTCCACTATCCAGAGCAGCGCGAGCATTGATCTCCCGTGCATCAACAGTGTGTGTGATCAGCGCGCCTGAGGTTCTGCATGCCTCGAAATTTGATCTCGCGGCATGTCGCCCATAGGCGTCGTTCCGAGCGATCTCTTTCCCGCAGCCCTGACACTCCCACATCTCCCCAAGGTGGATGCTTACGATATGTCTCGCAATCGACTCTTTCAGCATCGTCTTACCGCAAGCAGACCAACGACAGTCAACTTGGAATTTGTCCCCTCCAGGCTTCCCTCCGTGCCACTTTTGGATGTGCGTGTTGATGCACGACTTGTCGCCTTTGATCCATAGGTAGCACGGCGAGTGATCTTCCTCCCAGCGACATTGATGTACGTTAAGCTTTCCATTGGGTTTCGTCAGACCTTTGAGGAGCTCTTCTTCATCGATCCATAACCCGTCGTACTCGATCGCACGGGCGGCACGTCTGCGGCGAGATGATCCAGTAAGATCCCGGTGTGATATACGATAGAAAGAGAGATGGGAATGAGGATCTGTTTCAAGGAACCCGGTTGACGTTGGGCGGGGACTGCAGCGAGATGAAGTTGGACTGAATGATTGATATGGAGGAGAGTGATGTGGAATAAATGGTTCTGTGGCATTATTGTCGTTTGATAAGCTTGAGTGGTGAGAATGCGTCACGTGCGAAAAACACACAGGGTGGGCGCTCGATTGGTCGAGAAAGGGATGCCAAAGAGTACCAGTCTCCTGGTCAACGAGGGGAAACAGAGGCTGTCGGTCTGAAGCTGGCCACAAAGTCCCGGGGGGGTCAAATGCCGCGTGACTATCCCAACGGGTAACATTCTGACCCGGGTCGTATGCAGAATAAGAAGCCGACATGATATGGTTTCCATGTATCTCATTCACCGCCGCGGGCGAGAACGGAGTGGACGATACTTCTACAACGGGCTGCACGCCAGACGGGTTCAGGTTGTGGGGCGTTTGTAGGCTACAAATCACGATCAGACATGAGGATTGTGTTTCACTTCATAGATACCTACTGGGTTACTTGAACGGATGCAAGTACACCAGGGTCGTAACTGGAGAACACGGTTAAATCGGCGACACGATTGAATCAAATGACTCACTACGCTTGGTTCGTGTGCCGGGGATATTGGGTGTCAGGGAATGAGAGGCTCTGTCTAACACATAATTGATGGTTCTCCCTGATCGAGGAATACTGTGAGGACGTGGACGTGACCTGGATGGAAGGGCTACTCACGTTCTTGGGGTTGACATCGGGAAGTTCAAATGGTAGCCACGGTTTTGTGGCACTTTCATGGCGGTCACGATATGTAACATTAGACAGCACTAGGCTCACGTCTGAATTCCGGCACCTGCCCGTCGAAGGCCATGTCGCTAAGAGGGGTTGAGGTGAGGGAGAATCGGGGTTGAGGAGGGGTAGACATTGAGCGCAGTGGCACTCAGTCTGCGCGTGGTGGGGAAGTCGGTCGGCGATGTATGTCACAAATGCGAGGTCGTTGCATGCTTTTATGCTCGCTTTTGCTCTTTCCCTTCATGACTTTGGCCGAGGCGTGAGGATCTCCGAGATCTCGGCTGTGCATGTCTGATTTGTTATTACAGAGCGTGGTTCTCGAAAAAAAGAGGATCTCACTTATTCAAGCTCCGTGAAATTGAAAGCCGAGTTCCATGCAAATAATGATAAAAATTCTTATATTACGGGGTTTGGGGAAAGTTTGTGGGAGTCAGTGCCTTTTTCTTGAGCGGTGATAACGGCGTTTAGTTCCGTTAGTCACCCCGGACATCGATGCTTCATGCATCACGAGCGCTCTGTACACGTGGATGACGAAAGGCCCGCCAACACACTCGTGGCAAGAACTATCATTGAATGGACCATGATGTTCGCTCCTCAAGGCCTCATGGACGATTTAGTTCGTCAGTGTCAGAGTGGTTTGCAAGTAAGCGCAAAATCTGAGAGAGGGATCACAGGGGCAACTAGACAAATCCTATCAACACACGCATAAGTAGGTGTACAGGAAAAATGCTTGAATAGCATTTGTCGAGATTCCGTGTTTGAAGTACCTCGATTGACTACTGTACTTAAGACTAAAATTTACACCGGGGAACGAACTAACGAACAGAATACTGCACATGATATGCACAGATATTTAAGCCTGTTTAACCATCTATATTTCGCCCTTTTCGCGAGCAGACAATCCTCAGATACTCCCACATTCAACGCAGCAACATGACCATAATCCTCGCGATCAAAAAAACGCACCTACTAGTAGAATCCCAACGACATTGAGCGGTAGTCCTGATCGAGTCATCTCTGATTTTATTTGGGACAGAGTCGGTATACTCACCTTTAAGCCAACTTTCCACCACTGCATGTTTCCGTACCGTGCTATTTCGTGGTCGCATTACGACTTTCCTATACTCACCTGGGTGATACACATCGGAATAAGGAGAGTATCATGGATGGATTGTGCGCCAAGGCAGTCACGGAACTTCCGTCCTTTATACCACCTCGCGGTAAGGTTCAGGGATGTTATCAGGCGACCGTCTATGATCCTCATTGGATGGTGCACACTGCACATGGTCATTCCCGGCGGCAAAATCCGAATTAACCAGCTAGCGCCGAGGGCGGCTGGGCGATATCCATGAAATTTCGGGATTCTTTTTCACAACCGGGCGTCAAAAGGACCACCGGATGATAACAGAGAGCGCCCAGCCGGGATTTACCAAATTACCGAGAGGCATTCTCATTCGCTCTTCCAGTGTCTTCGTGTTGGGACACCCCTCGACGACCCCCTCAGGAAATAGGTATCCTTCCAGGATATCACACGGTCTTCAATGGTTCATTGCATCGCCCTTCGGACGCGCCTGCCACCAACCTGCCACACATACCACTTTCGTCCTAAATTTTTCTCAAGCAACGGCCCCCATGGCAGGGAATGGTTGGCATCTGCCACCCGGGCCGCTCAAGAGATCAGGTGGATGTCGAACGTGTGTTTTGTAATTGGCTGAAACCTCGTGCCATCCTGTGGTCTCGTTATCTTTGCACAGTGACCTCCGTAACTGCGCAGCCATGCTTGTGGCAGGATAATCTAAGGAAAAGATCTAGGTCCTAGTATGTCATTCAAGTGCAGGCGTGATAAGCGAAGACTATGAGGATAGGGTCCAGTCTATGCTCGGCGTGGGAAGCTGGCTATCCTAGCCAGTGAGGATGCCGGTTTTAGGCCACTTGCTGTGTGCTGCGGTCTGGAAATTACTTCCAGGCAAGGCGGGAGGTTGTGCGGTCCGAGCAACACTTGTAACGATATCACTGTATCCTATAAGCCATTGTTGTTCTGGCGGCTGGCTTCCTGTTGCCCCGCCTCTCCACTCAGTAGCTTCCGTGTCGAGACTCCGGCTGTCTCGAGTTCTATTCGTCTTGGTCTCGGGTAGGATTCATCGCGGCCTTGATGGCCAATGATGTCCAGTTGATCCTCATCGCGCTGGTATCGTGACCCCACCGTCGAGACTCCCCAGCTGGCCTCCAGCTCTCTCTGCCTCGCCAGTGGTCTCATGCAAGACTCATCGCTACCTTGATGGTCAATGATACCCAGTCGGTCCACCACATTATGTTCTATTAATGTAACTTTCTTCGCCTCAGTTGATTCTCAAGCCTCAAGCATTACATTTTCCGCGGCTCTCCTGAGATACGTCTCGCTCATTGACTTGCGGACCCTCAAAGATCCATGTCACATCGTTGTTGCACTGCCACCCCACGATCATCGATCACAATCGGGGCTCGATCGATCGATCGATCCGCTTCCAAGTTCCTTGGGGAATTTCACTTTGCAAGGCTGACAGTGTCAAGAATCCGTCGACAGCTACCATTATCGAGATTTGAGCAGATCCATCATTTCTCGCTACTTGTAGATGTGCCATCTCGGAGGCGTCGAAATAGCTTCCTGAATTGTACCCATCAATGTATCCGTCATAGCATAAATATTACATTTTCTTTCACCACTGCAACTGGACTGCCCCGCGAAAGCACCGCGTAGAAGACTTGCTGTGAATTCTGATACGGTCCAACTTGGACGAAGTACATCGTGACATTCTCCCGTTGAAATTGAACTGGGGAACTTGTTAACTGTGACAAAGCCGGATCTCATAAGCTAACTTCAACTTCATCGGAGCACTCGCGGCACGGGATGAGGATCATCACTACATTTTCCATCAAAACTGATTGCGTTTGTATATACAAGACAAAAAGGATGGTGAAAACCAGAGGAGGAATTGCAGCAATGAGTCAAACTCTATCGACCTGCATAGCGTACTGGCCCCCCTCCCTGTAACGCATTCCGTGTGTCAATCACCCTGCGCTCTGTGCCATACACCATCGCAGCACCCGCATCCCGACACACCTCACCTTTCTCAATGTGTTGATTATACACATCCTTGCGCGAAAACTCCTGGTTGCAGCCCTGGCAATGAAATCCCTCCCCGAGATGAACAGTCACCACGTGGCGGCTGATCGAGTCTTTTAGCATCGCTTTTGCAGTGCAGCCGTCCCACAGACACTGAGCTCTGCTGTCCGCATGCGTGTGTCTATGCCATTTACGGACATGAGCCCCGACACGGACTCTAGAGCCAATGATCCAAATCCCGCAGGGTTTGCTGGACTTGGCCCACTGACATTCGTGGACGCTGATCGTGCTACTACCCTGACCGGCGACAGAGTAGAGATCGTCTTTGTCGATCCATAAGCCTTTAATGCTGATTGCACAAGCACGTTGGCAACGTCGGCGACCTGAACTATCTGGAGTGCGGTAAAGCACAAGTGGAGGTTGTCCCTCGTTACTGACAAAGGCTGCGAGTTCGGTAGAGAAGGAGGACGACGTCGGCGTGCTATGTGTAGGTGTAGGGAATGTGGGTTGGTTGGGCTAAAGTACAAATAAGCATTGATATCCACGGAGGCAAATGAGCAATACTGACGTCGGTGCCGATGCATGCATCATAGTGTCCCGTTGAACTGAGGCAACTCAAATTCGGTATTGCTTGTGAATGCGGTATGACACGTGGCTCTGGCACTACACTAGGTACCAGTGTGCCATCGGGAGTAAATGACCCTGTGAATCCATTGGAAATAACTTTGATTGATGTCATTTGAGTTAGCACTCGAACTATAATAACATACCATCCAAGAAAGGAAGTGGTGCATGAGACCCAATGACCGTCGATGGAAAATGGGTTCCTGATGTCACATACGGAGTCAAAAGGCTCGGTAATGGTGACCATTTTCTTGTGTCTAATAGACCAGATGCTTTTCTACTGTGAAGATATTAGGAATGGATTATAATATGAGATAAGGCTAGTGAGCCACCTCGTGTCTTGACCTGAGGGATGATCAGATGGTGCCGGGGGGCTACGCTATGTATTAGCGACGAGTAGAACACAACGTCTATCACTCACGCATGCCCGTCCTGACGAGGATAAAGGCCAGGTTGAGCACTTGAGCAGGGGAAATCTGCTGCCAACCATCCATAGGGGAGTGCGAAATTCAACTCATGTGATTCGAATGGACTTGTGACTAAAGACCATGGTGATGACGATTCGTGTTGCTTGTCATCAGGTACGAGAGAAGAAGTAGCACTGGTGAGTGCAAGTGCAACACTGGAGGCGAAATCTTTCTCGACACTGGCCATGGGTCGATCCGGATGAACAACTCCCTCCACCTTGATGACATTATATAGCAGAACTGATGGTCATCATCTGGCATTGGACGGGGGAATTCTGCAGTCATCAAACGGTTCCCACCCCGGAGATCGAAAACACGAGTCTCAGGTTTTTGGTCCGGAATGAAGACAGCTTGTTATGTAATGAGTAAAGAAGTGACGAGAATTAAAACTTACGAATGGAGTTTGCCGTAAACGTAAGTCCTGTCAGGTCTGTCTTCTTGACTCTGACGGTACTTATACATAATATCTCCCATCGAGCCTGCCAAAGGCGTGGGTTCCATACCTGTCATGGCACCGTGTCCCTCATAGCGCATATCCCGTACGTGAGTAAGCGAGGTGGCTTCGCTTTCGCCACCTCGCACTATCCCCAGCTCGCATTCTCAGTCCTTCCTTCGCGTTTCGCACCACCCACCACTCCCTTCTTTCAGGTCCTCCGTCCGCTTGCAATCCTTCCCCATAAGGCCTCAACCGTCCGTCGCACTTCGCACTGCTTCGCCTTCACTCATCGACCCGCTCGGTTCACACCCACCCTCGCAGCTCGGTTTGCCCCAGCAGTGCTTCGGGCTTTTGCCCATATGATTCAGATGTATTCATTCCTAGCCTCACTTGTAGTAATACATTTCGTGTATCTACATTGAACTTACATCCTTCTGCTCACCGGTAGCGTTCGATATTCACGGATAGACTCCAACGTTCAGGTAACCCTGCAAACACCTCCCATCTTCGCCAGGTCAGACACAAGTCCCTCAAGGCCTCGCTTTTGATCCCGACTGCTATCTCCCCCCTGCCGTCAATCATTTCCTTGGCTTTCGTTCACAGGCTAGGCTACTCAAATGGATTGCCCCTCTTCGCCACTCAGCTGTCACAATCCCCCGTCTTAGAGTACCCTCCCTCCTACTACAGTGGATACGAGGCGAAGCTCGACGTTTAGGTGAGTTGTGTCAATTACCTTCTCTGATTCGTATCCGAACACGCGAGCGTGCCACTTAGGTCAGAGTGCAGCGTTCCTTTCTAGCCAACAAACGACACGCACGAAATCCCGCTGAAGGCACCACAATGTGAAGTATACTTGGAAATAAACTTCTATGGATTCATCACAACGGATCTTCTGTGGAACCAGATGCTGCCCACGCTTTCCGCTGATGAAAAAATCCTCAGTGATCCCGCTCTTCTGAGGCCAGGCACCTGTGCTAATTGGATCTGTCCAGATTTTCATTCTAGTCTGCATTAGCGAGGAAGTCGGTGGGATACTTAGGTGAGGTCGGGACAAGATTCAAAAGAATAGCTCGAAGCTCCACACTTACCATCATGTCGCAGAAATTGCTCTCTGGACGCCCTCCAATGAAGAGAAACGTCGGCGATGTCCCGGGAGATAACAATGTACTCCTACAACTTGTTGAATATCATCGGCTCTCTTGTTCGGCGGCTTTGGTGTGTTTCTTCGTATGATGATGTTCTGGGTCCCTCCAGAGTCCAGACATGTTTTCTGGACAAAATGCCTAGTAGTCTGGAGTCTGGGCAAATGTGCACCTGCTTTCCGTAAACCTTATAAACCTAACTTCATGACGCGCAGCGCAGAAAAAGACGACAGTATCGACTGCCCGCTCATTCCATAACGGTGAACCCTTGTCCATTTCTAGGGGATACTAATACTGATACTTACGTCCATCAAATCAGCCTCGCTTCAGTCAACTCCCATCATCCTCATTTCGGCGACCCATCACCTTGGCTTGATTCTATCACATCGCCATTATAAGGTACCCGTGATGACTACAGAACGACTGAATGATAGCAGCGGACTTCGTGGCGCATAGTTGCATTGAAGATGTTGATTAAAGTTGAGTTGGGCATACCTGATGACGCCTGAAGGCCTGAACCCTGTTTACATAAATTCAAGTATAGTACATTCCTGGTATTTCCCTTTGTGATGGATCCCAATTGACTGTCTCAGTCTGAGCGAACCGTTTTGTTTCATTCAGGTCCGTGACTAATTGCGGAAACCGATCATCATAAGATTCCGATCAACAAAGTTACGCCCTCCAGTCTTTTTGCGTAAGGACGCTCCATCCCCGAAAGTCAGGCTGCCTTCCATGACATCCAATTGCTGCGATCAACCTCCGGGTTCATGGACAATCACAAAAAGTTACTCTGTCCCTCACTGAATTTGGTTAATGATGCGCCCGCCAAGCTTCCGTGTACCTTGGCGGATCACGAAGGTAGGAACCGTTTACATCATGACCTGCGTTCTTGTCTTCTCGCAAGCACGAATTGGCAAGGTTCCCTCCGCTGATGGGCCGCAACTACAGCCACCGAAGCCGATCAGCTCGTCGTCGCCTCGTTTGGTAGGGGACGCAGACCGCACTAAGTTTGTTGGGGCTTTGACAGTATCTATATATATACACACATTTACGATTACCCGATAGTGAATAGAATAGGTAACTAGTGCAGGCCCTGCAAAGCGTGATGGAACCGTTCGGGCAATGTTGCGTTTCTTCCGAGGCTCGGAAAGCTTTTAATACAGCAAGAATAATCCTCAATTACATTCTCACATAGCCCGTCCTCACCCCCCCAAGGACAAGGTGAGACCACAACACTACAACCCAACAGCAACAGAACGTACCAACCACCTCACGTAGACGGCACTCTCGCACGATCATAATCTTTTCAAACCATAAATTACTTGCGAGACAAACTCACACACAACTACGGACGAATGCCAGTACAATACTGCATTGTAACGTCCAGCCCCCATCGGACAATAAATTGGGACCAAAAAATATGCAGCCCATGTATTGGAATACCGGGATGTCAGGAACGAAAGAACGAACACACAGTTTACAACGATACAAATCAAGGGACTGTGGGAAGTAACTCCCTTGTGTGCTTCTTCTTCATGTGTGAATGAAGGGAGTCAACCCGAGAGAAAGACTTGTTGCAGTAGTTGCAGGAAACTGAGAAGTTGAGATGGGTCGCGATGTGGCGGCGGAATGCATCTCTGCGATACTCGTTACCGCAGTAACCTCTGTGTGTCCACCAGTGACAGACCAGCTTCCGTTGCGCAGATCCTTGCACGTCGTGCATGTGTCCCAGGTGCACGACCAATGCATCAAAAGTGATGAAACATTGGCCACAGTGTATACCGCCCGTAAGCCATTTACAGTGATACAGGCAGTTGCTCGTTGTTGTAGCGACTCTGTATAACTCCGTCAGAAATCTGGAGAAAATAAAGAATGTGACAACCGTACTCAGCAGCAAAAAGATGCCCTCCTGTCGTTTGATCCGGGTGGTATACAGGGGCGGTTTCCTGCTACAAAC
>JBBPQU010000796.1:0-14535 GCA_038092655.1 Boletus sensibilis
GCGAGCTGGTCACGGAGTTGCTGAATGGTTTGTGCAAGATGCGCGATTTTGCTGTCTAATGAACATGGATGTCGACGACACACGAGTCAGGGTGTTAATAAACGCACTAGAGCTCTCCACCTTTGGACGAATGGACTGGATAGTCTCCTCGAGATCTGACTTTTCAACCATCGTGCGCGGGATTTCGCGGGGGATCTGCAACAATCAAAAAAGTGGTTTGTGATTAGTAAAGCCATCTCAGCAGAGGTATTTTGATGCAAGCACTTACACCGTCAGAGTAGGATGAGGGCAGGACGTCAAGGAGACTGCGAAGGGTGATTCCCTCGCCTCCACCGATCACAAGGACGTTGTTTGCCGAGATGGCCATGGACACGACATTAGATGTATGCTTGATGACAGACCCGATTTGCTTGTGCGTTGTAGTGTCCCAAAATGAGACCGATGAGTTTGCAGAAGCTGCGATGAATGTGTCGTTGCTTGCTAGAGTGATGCACCTGGGATCCTGGTTGTCGTGAATGAGCCATTTCGAGAGCGTCGTCCCGGTGGACACCTCAAGACAATTAATGTTGCCGTCGCGAGATAGGGCGAAGAGATGCTTGCTATCGCTGGTCCAGGCGATGGATTGGTTTGTGGGTGAGTTGACTTGGATTGGGACGTCGACGAGGAGGCGGCCGTTCTGACTGTTGTAGATCCGAACGCAGTCGGCCCACGTCGCAGCGGCGATGAGGTGTCCGTCAGGCGAGAACTTGACCGCGACCACCCACTTGTCGTGTTCCAAGGGGCCGAGCAGTCGCTGGCCAGTCGAGAGCGACCAGACACAGGCAGTCTTGTCATTGGATCCGGTCGCGATTTTCGTCCCATCCGGTGAGACGTCCACCGCACACACCGGTCTGCTGTGTCCTTTGAACTCGGTCACCTTTTCGTGGCTCTCCGCATTCCACACCATCACATGGCCACTACCCGTCCCACTTACCACCCACTTTCCATCTAGTGACATCGCGATGTCGAAAACAATACTCCCCGCATCCATTGGGGTCCCCACCTCCTTGCCATCCTCTACTCCCCAACATCGAATCTTCCCTTTCGTCTCACCGCCCACAATGTGCTTCTCATCACCGAGGAACGCGATCGAATATATGGTACTTCCGACAATGATTTCGATCGGTTTTGCTTCTCTTTTGTGAACGGTGCAGGAGGGCCAGTTTTCACTCGACTCTTGGGTCTCGTCAATATCGCATTCTCAAGTGTCTCTCCAGGTGCTCACCGTTCCTTGACCGCTGCCTTGTTCTCGAAAACATACTCGGCCAGGTATCAGAGCGATCGAAACAAGGATGCGCGGTTGCCTACTTGCCGTACGCCACTGTCGCCTGGCATACACGTGTCTTCTTATCATTATCCATCAGTTCACACACCTATAATCATCTCTCAGCGCTTGCCCTCATTCCAATGCACACCCACCCTTCTGATTGTCGTCATTGCGGTGGTGACCTCCCAGTTTTTGATGAGGAAAATCATACTCAAAGGTGTTGCGAACAGGAAGCAGCGACTAAACGCGCTCCGCAACAGTCATACAAATCAAAGATGGCAACAAGGGGTTCCTTTGTGGCTTCCTCCTTTCTTTGTGTTTCCCTATACCTCTCCCATAGAGTGCGCAACAGAATACGTCGACTCTTGTTTTGCAAAGCATCCTTCAATCCCACGAATGGATTTCAAATACAAGTCCTAATCACCTCGAGTGACTAGTCGAGAACATCCAAGGTCCAGTAGATGACAAAGGTTTTCCCATTTCGCGATCTCCACCTTTTGCGTTGGATTGAACAATGTTTACTGACTACGTCTTTGTAGCATTGTTAAAAAATGCGACTATCGCATCCCAGCTCTTCAACGTGATAGGCAGCCAGGTAAGAGACCATTCGGGCACGTAGCATTCCATCTCCCGGGTTGGTTTACCGAACTGATATACCTGCAGACATTCGGCGGCGATCTCGTGACCTCTTGAGCCTATAAATTTCAATGCCACTCTCGTCCTGGTTCGACTACGTCGATCTCGTTTCCTTGGCATCGTGACAAGTTGGCAACTCAAACTCGGACGTTTAGGCTATTCAGGCCTTACCGACTCGTTCACGCCCTTCTGCGTGTCGACCCGTTGAAATCCAATACGGTACTCGAATCAGGTAGGCACCGTATTTTTTTACTGATACGTAGCATGCACCTTTACATCCTCTGTCGGTTATCGCGAGTCGGGGGTGGTGAGGCGTGTATGCGGTATTATGATCACGGTCAGTTACACTGCATGCGTTTAAGAGCCCCGAGGATATGTATAGCTTTGCCGTTTACCTCCTCGATTATACGATGCAGGGGCCTCGTCAACGCGTATTCCAGTGAATCAAACGCGTCCCACAAGACGCAGATTTCCAACACAATGACACCTCACTCGAAATCCGCGTTCCGTTCTTCCACCATGATGCAGAGAGTCTCGAAGATGGTTCTACACGTGACCACTGTCGATTGCCTTCGCCCCAATGGACACTTGTTGTTGCAGTCGTGGTGCTGACCTCCGAACTGTCGTAGAGCGTGTTTGTCAATCCCTAATATATCGACGCTTGTTTCGCAAAGGTTTCTTCAGCCTGACCACCGGATCTCTCTTTATCTGAGCCCGACTCCTTTAGCATACATCCCTACATTGGGCGGCCATGAGCACATCGATCTACCCCGTTGACCATAATCAGTGAGTATAGTGCCAGGACCAGCTCATTCTGCCCCAACGATGCAACCTAGGTAATCACATGATACTCGAACTGCTCGCTCCAGAGGCATTTACTGTCTTCACCCCCAACGCACAGGAAACCCAACGTTCAGCTGAATTGTTTGTGATCGACTTGTACCCGAGCCAGCAATTCCGTGTGGATGCACGTGATGTCTCAGAGCGTGCAAGGGTGGATCTCTGTCCTGCAGTGTAGCAATTAACTTTCTCGTCTTCGTCGCAGCAGAATGAGCCCCATAACATTGTGCCCCCCCCAAAAAAAAAAAGAAGAAAAGAAAGAAAAGAAACGTCTGTTTCTGCATGGACAAGTGCCTAATTGATCGATCTCGTGTAATAAATCTCCGGCTATACGATGAAAATTGACAGGTGTCAGCGCTTCAGCCATGTTGTGCGCACCGCCTATCAGTCATTCAGGCGGATGCTGAGTCTCATCGACTTTCGTTACATATCTTCCCTTACAAGTTTCGTCCACAATGTCGGGTTCTCGTGTTTGGCTCAGTGAGTTGGACTTTCAAGCTTGATGCTCTCCCAGTCTCTGATCCATATGTGCGCCAATAGTCACAGGTACTTCCGCCGGTATCGGCCAAGCCTCAGTCAAGGAGGTGATTGCAGCTGGCGAACGTGTTGCCGCTATCACACGCAAAGCATCCAGTGTCTCCGAGCTTACTGCAGCTTACCCCCCTGAGAAACTCTTCGTTGTCGAACATGACGTCGGAAACCCCGCCCACAGCGCTGAGGTACTCTTCGAAAAGGTCCACAAGTACTTTCACCGCGTTGACGTCGTCGTGAACAACGCTGGGTATGGTTTGAACAGTGTCGTCGAGGGTACCAACGACGAAGACGCGCGCTACCAATTCGAGGTTAACTTCTGGGGCGCCGTTCGCATCAGTCGCGAGGTAGGTGTCTACCGTTCCATTCAACGGATGATGTCTCTGATCACATCCACAGGCCGTAAAGTACTTCCGCGAACACAAGACGCCCGCCGGTCGGATCATCAACATCTCCTCCGTCGGTGGTTTCACCGCGAACCCCACCCTTGCTTTCTACTCTGCAAGCAAGTTCGGTATGTCTTCGCGGTCGCACGAAACAGAATTATCCGATCTGAATGTGCTTTACAGCGCTCGAGGGATTCAGCGAGGGCCTCCACAAGGAGCTTCCCCCCGAATGGAACATCAAAGTTATCACCATCCAGCCTGGAGGCGTGAGGACGGAGTGGGCCAAGGGCAACATGGTCGATCGCCCCTTGCCTCCTGCTTATGATGCCCCTGACAGCCCTGCTAACAAAATGCGCGACCTGTACAAGTCTACCCCCTACACGGGAGACGCCGTCAAGGGTATGTCTACTCTCTTTGAATGCCCCCATCTGTCGACTGATGATGACATCGTCAGTCAGCCGCGCGCTCATCGCCATCTCCCGGGAAGCCAACCCTCCTCTCAGATTGCCTTTGGGTGCCGACTCGCAATACCTCATCCTCAACAAGCTTAACGAGATTAAGAAGGAGGTAGAACAGTGGGATCAACTGACACTGTCTTCAGTTGCTGACGATGCCGATCCTTTCTTCCTCAAGAAGCTCAAGGCAGTGATAATCGAGAAGTCTTAGAAAAACGTCATTGTATTAACTCTGCCAATGTATGTACACGTCAGACTATAGAATCCAATGTTTGCGCTATTTCTTTACAGGATTGGTTGTAAATCATGATCCGATCGAGGACTTGGCAGATGATCGATAAGAATTCGAGTTTGTAATCCTCCCTCTACTTGCTCTCGATGAGCTCTGGGTCACGTTTATGTCCGAGTACTTCCACGAGATTTGAACTCTCAAAGAGGCGAAGGCAATGACAACATTTCCAAGTACATTGTGAAGAAGACGGATGTTACTGGCTCTGAGCAGCGACACTCCCCGGACACCGAGGACAGCAAGAAGACAATGACCTCCGAGATCAAAGAGGTTTGGTTCGCTGTTAGTCATCTAGACGTGTGCGTATCATTTCGCAACCCAAGTCAAGTTTGGGTGGCTGATATTGTATCATACTGTACAGGGGTGGCACGAACAGACCAGGAAAGTCATATCAAGCCTGCATCGTCTCGCTGCCGTTGGATGCGTCGAGAAACAGCTGCGAGTGGTCTTATCTTGAAACCGACAGATATAGTTTGGATACCAGACGATCTCGATTTTGGTACTATCGATTCGATCACCTGCACATGGAGAATCGTCGAGTACCTCCTCCATCAAGCACCAGATCTCATCTAGTGGCTCTGGTGATGATGCTCGACGGTGAGGGTCTTGGCGTACTGTTGTTCCGTGTGGTTGATCATATCTATTGGGTGGCACCGTTCGCATCCCCGTTGTATCATACACGGTCAAAAGGTCCATGCTTCAGTTCTATTTGCGAATGCATATAAGCCTCGAGCGACGCTAGGAAAGGGTTTCGGCATACCAGTCATCCAGGCAAAATCGACTGATACAGAACTGGACCAATATATTTAGGACACAGGAATGTTCGACGATACACCAGGTAAGGAGTTGGTTGCCTACTCGGGCGGTCAGCAAGGTATTCCTGCGATTCAGTGAGTTTTCTTCTCCGATCGTTCTTACTTGCTGCTTAATACCTTCGCTTCCAGAAGAAGGAAGGGAATGTGTTCGGCAGGTCTCTGGTTGGCGAGAAACCCCATAGAAAATCGTGGGGGTCTCGTGAGGCTCGTCACGATTGTGGCTTATTATGAAGCTGGTGAGTTTGCTTTCTGGTGTTTCCAAACAGCAGTTAGTGATGGCGTTTGACGAGGAATCCAACGCGTCAGGTATTACCACCCAGATCCAATTGCGCCAAGAGGTATTCGATGACGCAAAGGCATGTTTTAGAGGTATCCTATCTGCGCGCAAGGATCGAGACTGTCCAAGAGTAGATGCTCTGCTCCAACCCTTGACAAGACATCAGGTCCTCCGCCAGCAGACTTTGACACCAGATGTCCTCCAGATTTTCATGGAGCTCCTGGACCAGATTATTAGTAAACCCGGAGGGAATTTCGCGCAGGTGATGGATGGCTTGGATTGCCTTGTATACTGCGGTGCCGCTTGGTGCTTACCTTCATTGCGTACGCGTGTTGATGCTTCCGCAGAGGAGTTACAGGGCACTCTCATCGATCAAGGCTTGCGCGGATGCTAGACGTCACTGGTAATGCTATCGTGATTGTCGCAGACCAAGGTAACCTGTTCTGCTTTCAGACTTTCATCCGACTGCATGTCTTCGAATCGTAGTAACTCTTTCCCGGATTCAGAAGGGTGACTCTCTTGTACTTTTTCTATCTTATACCAATGATATCGATGCTGGGGAGAGTCTAAAGCGAGAATTGCATGCGCCGCTTTGAAGCCCAGCCTCTGTGAACTGGCGAGAGAGCGTGAGGACTTTGTCGGTATGCTGCTATCGAAGCATTACTTGCGTTGTATGATCCAAATGCCAAAGAAGGTGAATTCAATAATTAAGTATGTGTCTGGATTCCCATCACCTCATCGTAGGCGCAGAGAAACTTAGCGTTGGTTTCTGAGATCTGCAACCCGAACTTCCGAGCTAATATAGCCAGTACCTTGATTTTCGAAATACATCGTTGGCATACTAAGACTGGACTATTCTGACGACGCAGTAGGCCAAGTCGAAGGGTTCCAGATTTTCGGCGATATTATGCAACACGGTAATGTGTCGATGGTACTCTAAAGGCGACCATGGTGAAAGCCAGGATGGTCGGGGTGGTCAGCAAGCTGAGGCGGTTTAAGATGGGCATGGAGATGAAGGTGCTCAAGAAGGCGGTACCGCTACTGATCAACGTTGAAAGGTCATTGCTGTTCTTCGTCAACATGATGTACTCATCTTTACATCATCGTTTGGCTACCGAAATGTGCAAACAACGTGCATTGCAGTCATTTCCACTTCGCCCTATGCCTAAATTGCTTTGCCAGGAACGAAGTTCATATGTACAATAAGGCTTGAGCCTAAGCTGCCGGATGCCATCGGCTCGTAGTTCATAATTTTAAATCAATCTCGCAAACCCGTGTCAGTGTGAACATTAGATGACCCGGGATGAGGGATGAGTCCGGACCACATACTTGATCGCTAACGCTGGCGTTTCTCGTAGCCTCGCTTGAATCGGACACGATTTTGGGGTGGACGATGGTTGCAAGGCACAGTTAGCCTACAAAGTTTCTGTATTAGCTTCACTATATCAAAACCTTGAGATTTGGGGTCGCTTGAACTGCAGTGGATCTTCACGACGCTGCTCGATCGGAGTTGTGGGCCATGCATGAAGTTGTACTGTTGTCACCGAAAACTGGACGTCGATGAATACATTACATTCTTTAAGCACTGGGTGGGCCGCCTCTTCTTCGGATGCACGCTCGATCATAAAATATGTGGTATAGGAAAGGTTCGGCGAATGGCTGTCATCCAGTGAACAGCGACTCTGTGTAGGAGTCTTTCTGTAGTAGTCGAAAGATTCAAACAACCTGTTGGGGGAGCTGTGCTGTCCTCTTCTTTTCATCTCCGAGTCCTTGGTATCTTCTGTGAACTCCAGCGATGGTCGTGAGCGATTTCTGCGAAAGGAATCAGCCTGCAGAGTTATCCCCGGTTGCCAAGTCCGGCCGGTGACAGCAGCGATTCGGACAAGGTCAAACCCGTCTCAGCGCACCCCTTAGTTATGCCAACAGTAATTCCTGGCACTAGTCACGAGGTAGGTGGGTTGCTTGTGCACTTCACAATGCGCATGGCAGCAGTTGGTCGGTTATCATGATAACGGCGCCGGATTTCAGTGAGTTGGTGAGATGCTGGAAACTCGTTTGGTCGGACTGTAGTCCTTCAGGTTGTAGAAGCAGTACTCACGCTTAGGAGAGCTAAATTCGGACCTATCTCCAGGAGCCACAAAGGGGAGCCCAAGCCTTGCGGAGAGGGCGAGTTGCCAGTGACTTGCTAAACTTGGAGTGACTGCGCCAGATGGCAGAATCAATGTTGCATGCAGCATGCACAAGATCGGGTACGATTCAGAACTGTGGAGCAAAAAAAATGACCACTTTGAGCCAACTCACGGGACTGGGTGTGGATGAAGCTCTGGGCCACTCGCAGTTTGTGGGCTGGTGCGGCCCTGTCACTGGTTGAGTCGGAACCTTAGTCGCGGACAATTCGGTTACGCCACTCTGCGGAGGCTTCTGTTCGGTTCCCACTGGCACTTTCTGTTTGACGCATTGATCGCAGCTTGTGACTCTGACTTGCTGATGACACGTTTCAGAGATCCCTCACCCTCTTTGAAGTGAAGGCCTGCCACGCCCGTCTTTGATCAACACGGGCTTTTCCGAAACCAGAAGTCAAGACTTCAACCAAAGTGCACGCATGGTCAAGTCAGTATCTCAGGATCCTCTCTTTTTTGATTGGTATGTATTAATTAAGAGTCCAGCTTGTTGCGCAAGGTGGGCATGCGGCGTCAAGATCTTTCCTCCAACATTTAATTTGTCAACGTTGTGCCAGCGCATAAGTCATGAGGTCGACACTTAAGTTTGTTGTCACGTCTCTTGAATCATTTCGTCAACACCAAAGCATCACAGTTAACGATTAACAAGACATCCTTCATCGAAGTAGAGTTACAAATCATCTACGCTCATTGGTAAGTAGGTGAGTTCGATTACCAAACTTGTCATGAACGCTTTCACCGTATGATCCCTGAAGAGTGCGTTGCAGACCTCGTGGATCACGAAACTGTGAATTGCATATCGCACACCCTGACCGTCCATTTGCTGCGCACATTCTATCCATACCCGGGGTAGCTTCGTTGTTATGAATCCTAGCAATAAGGCGTGTCGTTCGCTGTTGCAACCCTGATTCCTCGCGCTCTAGCACTATTTGAGCGCACATACCTGCTGTATCTAAGTCAAAACACTTTGTCCGCTCCGGGTCCTTGTGCTCCTACTGTATCTCAACATCCTTCATGGCCACGGAGAGTCCTAGCACTTCGGCTCATATCGAGCACGCACGCATGTCGACAACCAAGTCATCTTTTCGGACTTCATCCTCTAGATGTACTCAGTGCAACGCCCGACAGAAGGAGAACGCGAGGAACCTCGTCGTATGCATTGATGGCACTTCTAACCAATTTGGTCAGAATGTAATTGTTCCGTATCTCTATAGTATCTTTCTCTCGACTCACGACTATGGTCAGAATACCAATGTAGTGAAACTGTTCGCCAAAATCGATCTGGAAACAACCCATCCAGAACAATACGCATATTATTCCAGTGGGATTGGCACGCGTCCGAAGTCGTTACATATTTTCAATCGTATGGAGAGAGCAGTCTCTGACAAATTCGACATGGCGGTTGCATGGTTCGTACTCGTTATAATTATCTGCTTTTCGATGCAATGAAATATTTAATGGCAGGAATATGGAGGAAATTGTCAAGGATGCGTATGGCTGGCTAGCACGAACGTATCAAGAAGGGGATCAGATATACCTCTTTGGTAGATTTGGTTCCTCATCATATCTCTCACAGCTGATAATTGTGGTACAGGTTTCTCTCGAGGTGCATATCAAGTGCGGGTGCTTGCGGGGATGATACACGAGGTGTGACCCGAATTAGTCATTAATCATGATGTAGAACTGAATATGTGTGTTAGGTCGGCTTGATAAGAACACCAACGGAGAAACAGATTGGAACGTGAGTAATTGTTGCGTGGCTTGCCCGAGCTTGACGAACCGCTTGACAGGGCTTACGATTACTATGAAGCAATTCGTTCAGGAAAGCCGAAGACAAGGCAAATTGCTAGAGAATTCAAGAATACGTTTTCGTGGAAGGACCTGGGAGTGCACTTCGTCGGAGTATGGTAATCTTAACATTTTCATACCTCAATTTGACAATGCCCCAAACTGATCTCGGTCAGGGATACTGTCTCTTCCGTGGGGCTTATAAGAGGAGACGTCTTCCTTTCGACTTCTTCGTCCGCGGCACATGCTTGCCATTTCCGACACGCGCTTGCTCTCGACGAGCTTCGGGTCAAGTTCATGCCAGAGTATTTCCACGAAATGAACGCTCAAACGAACGACGGGAAGTCGAAGTACATTGTTAGCTCCCTCGACGTTGAACATGCTGCAACTCCCGCGAGCGAGCGACGCGAGTCTACTGTGAGCGACAATAGCACTGGTTTCTCTGGGGGGAAAAAGAACAAGACTACTGAGATCAAGGAAGTCTGGTTTGCCGGCAGTCACTCAGACGTGTGGGTACGCCTTCGAAACCCACTCCAATGATACTGATCTACTTCGTACAGAGGTGGTAAGAACAGACCCGGAAAGTCTCATCAGGCCGGGAACGTCTCGCTGCTGTGGATGCGCCGAGAAGCGGCTGCAAATGGTCTCGTGTTGCAGCCGACAGATATAGTTTGGGTTCCAGATGATCTTGATTTTGGCATCAGTAATTCGATGAGCCGTGCATGGCGAGCCATTGAATATATGCCCATCAAACAGCAAGTGTCCTTTAGTGGTGCTGGTGACGATGCTCGACGGTGAGACTCGCGGTGTCTTGCTGGCTCGTGTCGCTGATCTCGCACTTGGTAGCTTGCATCGGTTGCAACCCCGTCGTATCATACCCGGTCAAAAGGTCCATGCTTCTATTCTGTATGCAAACGCGTATAAACCACAAGCAACGCTAGGAGAGGGTTTCGATATACCCATCACACACGCTGGGCTCGAAGATACGGAATTGGACAACCAAATTTGGGAGACGGGACTGTTCGACGATACCGCAGCACAAGAGCTGGTGACCTACTTGGGTAGTCAGCAAGGGGTTGCGCCAATATACCTCGATAGGTTGTTGTTCATGCTGCGATTCAGTAAGGTTCCTTAACCTTTTGGATCCACTCGATAATTAAACCTCCTTTGCCCTCAGAGGAGGGAAAGCAATGCGTCAGGAACGTGCCTCATTGGCAAAGCCAGTTTATGAACCTCATCCAGAACCGTGATTGTGCACCGCTCGTTAGGCTTGTCACCATCGTCGCCTATTACGAAGCTTGTGAGTGTCTTATCTCCAACACGTACATCGTGTCGTATAGAATCCTTCGTTGCAGCTTGCGATACCGCGGCGCATCCGAAGAGTCCTGCGCCGCCTCACATTGAGCTTTCACAAGATGTATTCGACGATGCGAAGAAATGTCTCAGTGCCATTCTGGCTGCACACAAGCATCGGGATGGTCCCAGAGTGGTTGCTCTCTTGAGACCCCTGACGAAACACCAGATTTTGCGAGAGCGCATTCTCACCCAAGACGTCTTGAAAACTCTCGTGAAGTTACTCGATGTGATCGTTATGCAACCGGGAGGGAATTTTGGACAGGCAATGGATGGCCTGAACTGCCTGTTGCAGTGCGGTGCGTTGGTGATCATCGTGCATATTGCAACTTATTCATGATCCATTAGAGGACACCCGGCAAACTCTCATTGAGAACCTCGGGGCGAATTCCCCGAATTCCAACGTGTCCAGAGTGTCCCGGATATTGGAGGTCAACGGTAGGCACCACATCTATCATAGGTCGGGACGACATTGGGATATATCATTCTTCTTAGACCCACACCTTTTAACTGCCGCGCTGCGCATGGTCCTGACCCTCGCACGGATTCCGGAAGGTAAGTATTCTCAACCTTATTGGTAAGCCATAATAAATCAGCGGTAACGCACGGCGACAGCGAGACCTGTGTGCTCCGTAGTAAAGCCTAGGATAAGGGAGTTGGCGGGAAAAGATGAACGACTAGTTGGTCTTCTCGCTGTTGAAATATTGCTTGCCCTATACAATCCGAATGAACAAGGTAGGCAGTACGTTCTTGGACTTGTGCTCTGGTCTGATGTTCCACGTTTAGACCAACTAAATATTCGCGATGCACACGTTCGAGCTAATCTCGCCAGTGCCTTGGTCCGCTTGACCCCCGACAGACACGATTCAGTTGATGGACAAGGTCGCGGTGTAGATCCTGGACAACAGATATTGCGTCGTCTTTTCGGGCTCGGTATGTGACGTTCATCAGGGCGTTTCTAACGAGATTCGACCATGACATCCTTCGCATCAGACGCCGCGGAACTCAGTGAACCGCAGAGAAAGCTCATCGGAGAACTAAAAAAGGCCGTTCAGAAGGGGAATGCTCGGGAGCGTACCGCTGCGACGATGACCCTTCTGAAGCTATGCGAGAGTGTGTCTATTTTGACGAACGAAAGATACGAGCTCATCGTTCATCAGCTGTGATCATCCGCACTTATCTCCGCGAGATCAACCTGTCGAACGTCTTCGTCAATCAGCTGCAACGTAAGGACAGCGCGCTGCTCGCTGCATACGCGTTGGCTACCTGTTTGAAATACAGTGAGTGGAACCATGTGCAGTAGCACTCGCGTAGCTCAGAATCACACTAGGCGACATGGAGGAGTCCATCAAGGACAACGAACTCCTTCCGAAACACATCGTTGGCATGCTACGATTGGATTATTTCGACGATGCTGTAGGCCAAGTCGAAGGGTTCCAGATTTTCGGAGACTTTATGCAACACGGTAATGAGCTTCCCCAGTCATTCTTGACGATCTAGCTCCGCATACTGATTCATTTGAGTCAGCCGACCTGCGGGAAAAGATCAAGAATTACAATATCACCGAGGTTCTGAACACTAAGCTAGGAAAGGGAAAGCCGAAGGAGATTCGGACGAGCCTGATCTGCTTGGACATCTTCCGGTCCTTTGGTAAGTCTTGGGAATGACGGTATTGGTTCATCGTAGCTGAGGAATCCCCTAGACGAGGACGGTCCCTGGACTCGTGAGCTTGTCGCCAAGAGTTTGAAACATCTACAGAACTCGGCATGGAAAGCTCAGAAAGCGGGTGTGACGATTCTCTCTGCGTTGGCTCAGACGGGTATGCGTCATCGCCATCCTGAGAGCTTTCCCTGACGTTCTGTGACTTTAGAGCACGGTGTGGTGGCCATTGGTCCTCGGATATACGAGATCGTCGAGATGCTTCTCCCGGAGGGTTATCTGCCGATCCAGCCGATTGCGCCAGGAGAAATCCCAGCGAGCCCGACTTCCCCTAGCGAGGGTCAAACGCAACCAACTACGGCGAGCACCGAGTCTGAAGACCCTCGGTCACCCACCTCACCGGATGCACCGTCTAGGCCACCTTCATGGATGCTGGGACCCGCATGCGCGCTGCGAATTTTGGCGCAGAATAGCAAGTGTTACCTGCCGTGTTGCGGAGACGCTAGAACTGATGTGATGATGTGTTATTTCAGAGATCCTGCGGGACCGTATGCGCGAGACGATGCAATACGGCAGTTTGAAACATTTGTATCTATCCGGAACGCTCATCGACGAGGCGGACACGTCGCCGTGGCGCATCAGGACCCCAAACCGAAGTGAGCCGACTTTTTCGTATCGGGACCAGACACTGAAATATGTGTTTCTTGTTTCTTTAGCCGACGTCATCGACATGCTCGACAAGATGATCAAAGCCGTCGACGAAGAACTGTTAGAAGAAGGTCTCATGTCCATCGGGGATGCGGTGTTGCCCCACATTCAGCATTGGAACCGCCTCGTGACGCTGCTCCGCGATCGGGCGGTGGCGGTTGTAACCATCCTCCCAGCCGTGCTTGGCGTCTCAGCACTGGCGATCCTAGCCGTGCTCGTGTTCGCCCCGATTTATCTGTCTGTCCGGGTGTATGCGTACGTATCGGGAGAGCTACTTTTTTGAATGTATGGTGATACTGATGGAGATGGACGTCTAGGTTCTTCGGACGGCTACTGTCACGCTATCAGAACACACGTATCTTGGATAGTCTGCGTGGGGGTAGGGGACCTGGTAGACATGGCGCTGAGGCTACCCAGGGTGAGCACGAAGGTGAGACTGAACTGGGTTTCCATGAAGGCGAGGGTGCTCCAGGTGGACACGATGGTGCAGGTCCTTCAGGAGGACGTGACGACGAAAGCCCTCAGGGTGTCGAAACCATGCATACCCAGGGTGGTGGGGCTGCGGCGACAATAACTAACGCAACGAGCCAGGAGTGAGGGTTTTTTACTCGGCGACATGCAATACGATTGTGTAGTGAAGTATCTATTCATGGTGTCGATATGCCCCATCCTCCCCAGTTTTAGTTACTTGACTGTCGAATAGTGTAGATGGTACATGCCTCTTTGAGTGCCACTGCTCAGTGTTTACTCCAATACGCACACATCGACAACTGTGTCATGCAATTATCACAAGTGCACACTTTCATTCCCAAGAAGCGTTCATTCCTGCACAACCGCCCATTTGTCTCTCTCGCCCTCGGCGATATCCCCAAAGGCGATCCTTAGACCGGCGAAACAGGCATCCACTACACCCATCCCGCCCGCGACGCCCATCACCAAGCTGGCGGCGTAATAAAAGTTGGCGTTCCCTCTTCCTTCAGTCACCCAGAGGGCATGGAAGAGGGGTAGAAGGAGCGCTGCGTGCGTATGTACGAGTGTCGTGACGATGGGATGGCGGAGGTCTACGGGTGTGAACGCATCAACATCAACATCAACAGTGAGGATTCGCGGGTTGAGTTTCCACGCCGTGTTGAGCAGAAACGAAGGAAAAACATACATGGGTAGACTTCGGGGAAGAGCACAAACATGCTTAGGAAGAGTCCAGGGTCGGCAAGGGTGAGGTACGCTTTGAAGATCCCAAGGATGCCGACAAGCAGAAACGAGGCATACAGTGCATCGTGTCTAAAAGCCATTAGGGACGAGCACAGCAAGG
>JBBPQU010000797.1:0-14506 GCA_038092655.1 Boletus sensibilis
CACCTTCCATGACTCGTCTGGAATTTGAGTCCTAAAAAGGAGGTAGTGTTATAATATGAATATTTTCAAACTTTTTAGACTTAGCCACTTTTCTTCATTACAATCATCATTTTACTTTCAAAGTCACATGATCAAGGTCTAGACCTAATCATGTGACACACCTCATGGTTTTAATCTCCATTTACTTCTCACTCTGTCATTACCTTTATCTCACGATATACTTCTTTCATCAATACATATTTAGTAAATCCTCTCACATATGAATCCACCTCAGACGATACCAATGCTGAGGAAGAACCTGAAGACCCGTTAGATCTTTTTCCATCCAATGTTACCCTACCCTCATGAGAAGAAACCTTCGAAGACAACAAGCTATCCCACCAACTCTCCCATCTCTCTCCATCCCTCGAGTGTTAACTCCTCCATCCCCTACTCCCGTAGCTCGGAACCCCCCATTCCTTGTCCCCTCACCCATCCAACCACAGTCCCCATCCTCTCCCTCCGGAATGTCTTCCCATGCTGTCAAACTTTGCCTTGGGGCTCCCAAAGCCTTCAATGGATCCTATGACTGAACCATTGAGTGGCTCAACACTGTTGAAACCTACCTCTTGGTGAATGCGGACATTTATAACTCCCATGCCAAGAAGGTCGCCTTCACCCTCTTTCATATGACTGAGGGATCCGCTTGCACTTGGGCTGGCACCTTTCGCCAAGCCACCTTGACTCTCACAACCCCCAACCTTGGAATCTTTGATGACTTCAAAGTCACCTTCAAGAAGGCATTTGAACACCACAACACCATCGGCAATGCAGTTGCCTGGCTCTTCACCACCCGCATCGTCCAAAAGAAGGATGAATCCCATGCTATGACACTCCAGAACTATATCTCGGAGTTCAAGAACAAAGTCGCCTTAGTGCGCATCACCAACCCCAACATCTTAATCCAGTACTTTGCATCTGGAATCCCTGCTCCCCTGATGTCCAAAATCATGGGGATGGACACCGTCTCTTCCACCATTGACTCCTGGTATGAGAAAGCCATACATTTCCAAACCCAACGTGATTGTACTCGCAAAATTGCCCAGGTCAACAAGAAACCTTCGGGCGGTTACCACTCCTTTACTCCTAGATCTTCTGCTTCCGCCAAGGATCCCGACACCATGGACATCGATCTAGTTAAAGTAAGCAAGCTGACCGATGCAGAACAACAGCATTGCCACAAGGAAGGCCTCTGCCTCCACTGCCAGAAACCTGGCCATATTTCCTTCAAATGCCTCTCCTTCCCAGCTGAGAAGCCAAAGAACAAGCATATCAACAAGATAGAAGAAACACTTCCGAAGCTGGAGGAGATTGAACATGATGACGACGAAAAAGAGAATGTCCGTCATGTTTCCTTTCTCTCGAATTTTTAAACCAGGGATCTGCTTCAACACCAGACTCCCCTTCCCCTAGTAGCAGTGTAACTGTACCATCTCTTGTACCCAAGGCAATAGAAATTGCCGTACAACTCATTGTACCCTTGCACACTCTCAAAGCTGTTGACATTCACGCCCTCATCGATAGTGGAGCCAGCATTAACTGCATGGACTGGGACTTCGCCAAGAAAAACACCCTCCCTATCAAGAAACTCCAACAACCCCTTCATGCCCAGAACGCCAATAGTTTCTTCAACAAAAGTGGTGATATCCAACATGGAGTCACCATCTTCCTTAACATAGAAGGCATCGCTCATCACATGCTTTTCCACTTGATGTCTCTATGAGACAATATCCTCCTCGGAACTCCCTGGCTTCGTGCCGTCAATTTCTCGATCGACTGGGCTAAACAAACAGTCGCCATCTCCGAATCCTCCGATCAATTGAAGGAACTTTATTCCTCCCACGTCGCTGATGTCAAGCAACATGACACCCACTACTGGGTACCTCCCCCTGCACCTCCTTGCCATGTCAATGTCCACGCCACCGAACAGGAGAAACTCTTCTCCTATAATGGATGGGAAGAGGAAAACCAATTCCTCGATCGCACTCTCGGCAACCGTGCCCTCTACTGGACTATCTGGTTCGGATCTTGCTATGCCCCTCTAGAATCTGCTTGGATCGCTAGACTCACCCAAGCTACAGAACTCGCTTTCGCTGCTCACCAATCCAAGGCCAACACAGTGCTTCCATCGGCTTACGCCGAATTCGCCTCAGTCTTCTCTAAAGAAGCTACCAACCATGTTCCCCCTTCTTGGCCCTATGACCACGAAATCAATCTCAAAGAAGGTTTTGTTCCGAAGATAGGAAACCTCTACCCCCTGATGCCTGAAGAATGAACCACCACTGAATTCTTCCTTGATGAAAACCTTGCTGCCAGAAAGATCTGCCGTTCAAATTCCCCCCAAGCTTCTCTTTTCTTCTTTATGAAAAAGAAGGATGGAGAACTTTACCCCTGTCAAGACTATCAATATGTCAACGAACATACCATTCAAGATGCCTACCCCCTCCCACTTATCTCTGACCTCATGGACAAACTCAAAGACGCCAAGGTCTTTACAAAGTTCGATGTCCGATGGGGATACAACAATGTCCGCATCAAAGATGGCCATCAATGGAAGGCCGCATTCATTACTCACAAGGGTCTCTTTGAACCCACAGTAATGTTCTTTGGACTCTGTAACTCTCCTGCTATTTTCCAGTGGTTCATGAATGACTCCTTCCGTGACATGATCGCCGAAGGATGGCTCGTCATCTATATGGACAGCCTCCTGATCTTCTCCCCAGACAAAAAGACCCACGAAGAACACACGAAATACATCCTCCAGTGTATGATGGAGCTAGACTTACATCTCAAACTCGAGAAGTGTAAGTTTGCCACTGACAAAGCCGAATACTTAGGACTCATTGTCAAACCCGGCGAACTCGCCATGGACCCTGTCAAATTAGAAGGAATCTCCTCCTGGCCCACTCCCACGACTGTCAAGGAAGTCTGCTCCTTCCTTGGCTTTGCCAACTTCTATTGTTGGTTCATCCCGAACTACTCCACCATCGCATGCCCCCTTATAGACCTCACCAAGAAGAATCTCTCTTGGGCATGGATCCCTATGTGCCAAGAAATCTTTGCTTCTCTGAAGAAACTCTTCCTCTCTGAACTAATACTTCATATGCCGGATCTCGCCGCCCCCTTTGCCATTGCCACTGACGCCTCATGGAATGCCACTGGAGGTATTCTTTTACAAGCCAATTCAAACGGAGATTGGCACCCCTGCTCGTATCTCTCCCAATCCCTGGCCACCGCCGAGTGGAACTACGACATCTATGACCGCAAACTCCTCACCGTCATCTGCGCCCTCAAGTCATGGCGACATTATCTCCATGGCTCCCAATTTCCCGTTCAGGTCTTCACTGATCACAAGAACCTGATGTACTTCCGATCCCCACAGACCCTCAACTGCCGCCAAGCCTGCTGGCTTCTTGATCTAGTGTACTTCAATCTCAAGATGATCCACATACCCAGTTCCCACCTCTCAGGTCCTGACGTCCTTTCTTGGTGCTGTGACCACTTTCCTTGCTTGGATCCCCATAATCAGGCAGTCACTCTTCTTCCCCCTTCGATCTTCGTCTGTGCCATTGACACCACCCTTGCCGACAAGATCTCCGCCACCTCCCAAGATGACCCCATTTGTCTCCAACGTCTTCAGTCAATGAACAAGGATATTCCCCTCGCCTTCCGCTCTCGTCTCTCCGATTGGCAGATGGAAGGTGATGTGCTCATGTACAAAGGACACATATACATTCCGGATTGTGGGGACTTACACCGCTCTATCCTCCAACGCTGCCATGACCACGAGACCGCCAGCCACCCCAGCTTCTTAAAACACTGCCAACTTGTCTCTGCCGAATTCTGGTGGCTGGGTCTCACTACCTACGTCTGCCGCTACGTTGAAGGCTGTGCTACTTGCCAGCAAAACAAATCCAACATGCACCCCATGGTCGCTCTCCTCACGCCCATTAAGTCCTCCGCTTCACGCCCATTTCAACAGATCTTGTGTGATCTCATCACGGATCTTTCCGAGTCTTCTTCCTTCGATACCCTTTTGGTCGTGGTCAACCATGGGGTTACTAAGGGGGTGATTCTTTGCCTTACAAAGAAAACAATCGTTGCTGAGGGAGTAGCATCCCTCTTTTTCCACAAGGTCTTCACTCATTTTGGCCTTTATGACAAAGTTATTTCTGACCGTGGCCCCCAATTCGCTTCCACTTTTGCTAAAGAACTCGGATGCATCCTAAACTATGACCTCTCCATTTCCACAGCCTACCACCCTCAGACTGATGGTGAAATGGAACATGTCAACCAGGAAATTGAAACCTATCTCTGCATCTTCTGCAGAAACAACCCTGGTTCCTGGGCTGACAATATTTTCCATGCCAAATTTGCCCACAATCACCATCCCCACTCTGTCACTGGTTAATCCCCATTCTATCTCATGATGGAATATGAACCCTGTGCCCTACCCTCGGTTATCGCCGAATCCTCTCTTCCCACCGTAGAAATCTGCATGAAAACCTTGAACGCCACTCAGAGCAAAGCCCTCGCCTCCCACGAACTTGCCCGCCAGACCATGGCTGCTCGCACTCGTCAGAAATTCACTCCCTTCCAGAATGGAGACAAGGTTTGGCTCGAAGCCCAAAACCTGAAACGCTCCATCATTAACCTAAAATTCACCCCAAAATGTGAGGAACCCTTCACCATCATGAAGGTCTTATCACCAATCACCTATAAACTCCGACTCCCCGCTGCATGGAAGATCCACCCGGTCTTCCACACTTCTCTTCTCACTCCCTATCACGAGAACCCTGTCCACAGCTGGAACTTCCCAAAACCTCCACCTGACCTGGTCGCAGAAGAGGAGGAATATGAAATTGACCAGATCTTATGCCACCGCGGAACTCCCCAATCCTGCTCCTTCCTGATCCGATGGAAGGGATATACTACAGAGGATGACTCATGGGTCCCTGAATGGGATTTGAAAAATGCTAGCTCCGCCCTGAGGGCGTATAAGAAGTTCCATCCCACCATCTTTCCCCAGAACCGCTCTTAATCCTCAACCACTATGTCATTTGACCTCTGCACACCCAGCTTCATATCCACTGTCTCCTCCATCGCTCCATCTACCCCACTCCAGAATAGCTCCCCTGTCGAAGCCAATACCACCCTTGATGATTATCTTCGTTGTCCTCTGTCACCTTCTCCTAGTCCTTGTGCGCCTTCCCCATCTCCTTTTAACCTTGACGCTGGAAGTCCTCCCACTCTTACATCCCTGGATCTTACACCCAACTTGCACCTTGTTGAGAAATCTCCTATTATTGCTCCAAATCCTTATACTCCAATTTCTCTCGCTACTAGCCCAGATCCTATCCTTTCCGTAGACGTCCCACTCTTCGCCCAACGCCTCCATGACGACCACCCTAATGGGGAAGAGATCGTCTTACTCACGCAACAATTACACAACCCATGTATTGCCACCCACCTAGACCACTACCTTGATGTAGGCTCCCCCCTCCATGCTCTCTACCAAGCATTCCTCCAAAATGAGACCATTGTCATGCATTTGGAACACCCCATCTCCTGAGCCAAATACGAGCTCGTGAACTGCCTCATCCTCGACGACGCCAAGGATGTACAGGCACAACTTTTTATCTCCATGTTCCAACTCGACATGCTTGAGTTCCTGGTCAATGTTATGCTTGACCCAGGAGTGGACAAGCAGAACTCAGTAAAGCTAGGATGAGGGTAGTGACTCAACGACGGAGTCCGATGATAACTTCCACAAGGGGCTTCCAAGTGGTGGACGACCAACAAGTACACACTTGAAGGTGGAGACTTCCTTAGCAATTGGCTAAGGTGGTGCAACGAGGATAATGACTCAAGTTAGAGCTGGGCTTAGAGAGGAAGATGAGAGGAGAAGAATGCAGCGATGTATAAAGAGAAGACTGAGTAGGTCTAAGCTAGAGTTACATTGGTGCGAGGAATCAGATTTATATACTGGAAGAGCCTGAGAGAAGAGAACTATAAAAGGAGGTATCTGCGTCATCATAGAAACCCATAGAAGGGTATGGAATAAGGATGACGTGTCGCGACGCATAAGCGTAGAAAACGATGGAAGGTTGGAGAACAACGCTGACACGTCATATGACTAACAAGTGATGAGTAAACAAGATAAAAGAAATGCATCGAGCGGGGCTCGAACAGCTGATGCAATAGTTCATATGAAGTCAAAGAGAGAAAACATAGATAAAGAAAAGTGTATGCATGGATCATAACAGTCGACACCGATCAATACCTCCTTGACCTTGCATGTTGGACTCGCCCCTTGACAGAGAACTTAGCCCTCCTCCAAACCACATGACAAAAGACTTCTGACTCTGCAGCCGCCCATGCTGTTGCTTTCCGGGTGGGACACCACCTTCCTATTCCTCGTGTCCTCTCTCCCAAGTCTTTACCAACTCCCCCTCCTTTGGAGGTTGAATTTTCCCCTGAGGAAACCATAGATCCCGTGTTCCTAGAATGTGAACCCAAAACACCCTCCACATCCTCCTTGCCACTCACTGAGTTTTCTCTCGTGGCCCTTGATCAAGCAGAAGCCCACACCTACGGTAGCAACCCACTCCCACCATCGCATCCTCGCTACTTCCAAGCCTGCTTTCAGTGCAGGCATCTCAGTCATATGAAACAGGACTGTCCCGTTTACTCCTGCCCTTACTACCAACACATCACACCTGGTCACAATCAGGCATACTGCCCGCATTTCTGCTGTTCCATATGCCATCACATGGCCCCCGGACATCACGCTAATGTTTGCCCCTGGCACCCTCATTGCCAAAACTCCCAACCATCATCCTCCTCTTCCTTTCGCTCCTGCCGCTCCTGCATGTCCACCACCACCGACTCCCAGAGGTCTCATCAGGTCTGTCGCCTATCTCGACGCTCTCGTCCACTCCCTGTCCCTGTGCCTCGCACAGATGACCCTTTTGATGACCTCTACATCAACAACGACCCCTACAACACAGAAACATGGGCCAATATCACTGGATCTCCTTAAAAGGTCTTAGTGGCACTTTGACGGTAACGGGGGGTAATGTTACGATTTATCTTTACTCTTTTTCCTTTTCTCACGATTAGCCTTGCGCTGTATTCATATGAGTCACTTGTTTGACTCCCGCCTCGTACGTTCTTTCTCTCTTTGAGCACGTGACTTCTTCCAGTCAGCTGTTGCTGTTTCTCCACGTGACTCCACAGTCATCACGTCTTGATGATGCAATCTTCTTTCTTTGTAATACTAATGATGTGTCACTTCCTCATTGGTTCCCACTTATTGTACAACACGTCATTACCATTCCATTTCCATAGTAGGTACTTGATTCACATGGTCCATGCTCCAAACCCTTACATATAAATACACAACTCCCATTGTAGTCAATCCTCAGCTTAGACCTCCCTTGTCTACCATTGTACTTCCTGGTACACAGCTGAGACAATCTACTCGGTCCTTGTCTCTCCTTGTCACTCATCTCATATCCTTGACCCAGACTTGTCCAGTCTCCTTGAACCTCTGACCCAGTCAGGTGAGCTACTAAGTCCCTGCATCCGGTTTCCCTTGCCACTGTTGTTGCGTACTTACACCCAGTGGAATCTCTGAACTCTTGACCCAGTCATATCAACGTCCAGTCTCTTTGCCGTCATCTCGGGACTAAACCGCAGGACAACTCACTTCGCCTTGTGAACGCTTATGCATCCAAGGAATTCCTTGCACCTAGACCTCCCTTTGACTATCAAGGGCTACGTTCGGTCCTATCCGGGTCGAGCATAACAAGTATATCCCAGTCTAATCCACTTTGTTTACCACCATGGTCATTGCCTGGACTCTTAGTTCTTGTAGACCGGTGTCATTCGGAAAGGACCCATCCCACCTGATTTGTTCAGCCAGGCTTCAGTGTAGTCTGTGAGATACATCCTGAGCCTTGTGGTTTTGTCATTCGCTATAGAATCATAACAGGACAAGACTCGAGGGAAGCAGGGTGAATGGGCAGGGGATTGTTTTCGGGGAGGTTGTACAACAGGTTGGGGCTATCTGATCTCTAATGGTATACAGAGGATGACTAGTAACTGACCTGATTTCATGATTGTAAACAAATTTGATACCTCATATGTGACATTGGGATCTTCTCAATCAATGTCCAAGATCACTTTGACTCATTTAGGCTCAGGGGCTGCATCCAGATCACCACCAACTCACTTTAGGACCACATGGCTGGGAGGAATTGCTCCACTGGCTCCAGATGCATTCTGCTGATCGAAAAAGTGCAGATTTATGGCATCCTGCAGAGCAAGGCCTTTCTGATCTTGTATACATTGTTTTTCATGCTCGGTACCAGCTTGTCAGAGATGGCAGTAAAATGTTTGCTCAGTCACTTGATGAGAATGACCGCCACTGTGATTACTGCAGATGCACACCCACGAACACAACGACAAGGTTTTCTGAGAGTTGTTTGCACCTGGCATTGCTGAGCCATATATGATGTTGGGTCAGTCAGTTAGCATGTGGGAGCTCGATGCTGTTCGGCACATAAGGGTTAGATGCATTATTTTAGGATATATGCACACTGGGTCGGTCAATTGTAGGATAAGAGTTAGAACTTATAAGATGATTGGCACTTCGTGCCAGAAGGGTTAGACACTGTCAGGCAGGGGTTATTCTGGGCTCTCTGTGTAAGGCTTGTGAGTGTGATTGTATGCACAAAACAATGTATCCATTGCAATGGTGCATATTATTGGAATGCTGACTACACTTTTGGGGCTTAGATGTTGTCATTACATTATGTCTGAGACGTTGTACAACACATGTCGATTGCATCAGGCATATCTAATCACATATGCACACAAAAGATATGATCACGCACACAACAGCACACCTGGACCCTTTTTGTCATATCCCTTATTTCCCAAAGTCCAACTCCAAGCTTTGAGACACAACTCTGTCGTCTTAAGTATGAACTCCGGAGTATTTCTCCCTATTTCTTACCTCCGGACTTCCGAACTTGTAGTTATGTTTCATTCTCATCACTCTCCATTCCTACTTACTATATAAGTACTAGTTCTGCTCTGTAGATACTTCTGATCCTGTGTTTCGCTTAGGAGCACTGCTCCAGCATACCTACATCTGGCGCACAGCTCTGGTATACTTACATCCGACTCCATTTCACTTATGACCTCTGTTACTAATCTGTCTCCGTACTCCGTATATAAACCTCCTTATGAGCACATGTATTCTCCAGTTCGAATATCAACTTATACACCAACTCCTAACTCTGTCTGAGTCCTCGACTCTCCTCTGAAAACCCTCCAACCAAACTTGAGCCTAACCAGCTCTACTCTGACCCTCTCCTCCAATACTCTGTTCCTCTGCCAAATACCGGGCAATGGAACTCTAGTAAGGGCACACCACATAAGGTGAAGCCAAGCCCGTATCCCTCATACTTAACTCCGGAGTTCCGGAGTTAGACTGGAGTTGAATGGTCTTAACACTTTTCCACACAACCAATTCTCACAGGGGGTCATCCATGGCAGTGAACCACACAATAAGTAAATGAGAAGATATACAAGGGATTCAATATCATCATGATGTCCTAGCTGTGCTCCTAAGTGACTGTTGATCGAAGTGAAAGCAGGAGTGCCAGTGAGCATAACACTCTACCTTACCACAAAGCAATTCCTCATCAGACCATAGTGACCGCAGCAACAATGTGGCCGTGCACACTGGCAAGTCCAAGATTTCCCCAACTCAACAGGTATGGTACACATTATCTCTTGTTCTCTATGTTCACATTGCTTCTTCCCTAGTCTTCTCCACTTGGCGAGATCATTGAGCTCACAATATCGGACGACTCAGATGATTGCAGCACTGCTGGTGATCCAGCCACATCAGCCTCACTCTCTCAGTCTGAACTTCTATTTGCACATTTGCATACTTCATGATCCTCGTCAGCAAGTGGCAATGGAACTCCTCAGATATAGCCGAGGGACTTTTATATGTGTGAGGTTATATATTACCACATGGCAATTTTGTCCAGAGTCAAGCCAGATTGCTCCCTGAACTTCTGCATTATCTCAGTTTGGCACATTTGTCTTGTGGCAAATGTCATTCCTATCGTGTCGTGACATCCCTGGGTGCTCTAAATGTTAGCTTGTCATGATGAGTTCTCTTGTTCCTCCTGTTGCAAGCATTTGCACTAATGTTCTGATGTCTTTCACAGCTAATTTGACACATTACTATGTGTCTAGATCACCATTGGTGCTCATCTGTCCCAACTTGAACATGCACCCCCACACTGCCATCCCCCCCCTCCTACCACAGTGACAGTGCTCTCACCCTCACCCTCACCCTCACATCACACCGCCTTGCCTGTGCTACCTGGTATGGTATGGGCATGGACACCTGCAGGTTACCCCCACCTTCACATCTTCGGGAGCCCCTCACCCAGATATATCTATTCAGGTTATGAGCAATACTATTCTAAGGACAGCTGGGTAACTGTTTCCCCTAGGTCTTGGTCAACATTTTATCCCTTTCCTCCTCAATCATCATCACTTCCTGAGACTGCTGTCAATCCAAAGGTTACTATCCACCCTCCCCAACCTGCTCTCATGGTCAGACATTGACACACTGTCTTCCATTTCTTCACATTCCATCCTGACACCATCCTCTCCATTCACACAGGATAGACAAAGAACCTTTACCACTCTATGGTGTATTGGCACCGCATGTCATCAAATCCATGTCTGTGTTGGAAGGAGTGTTAGGTGAGACAACCTTGTCATCATATGATACAGATCTCAGTGTTTCTGCTCCAGCTGACCAAAGATTGTCTGCATCTATTCCAGGTTACCCAAGTACATTGCGCCAGTTCAACGCTGCTGCTTGCCAGCAATGTGCCGAGAGAACACATTCACCCACTACCCTGATATCTTCTCCCCCAGTTCCCAAAGTTCCATACTCATTGCAACACATGTATACCCAGTGCAACTACTCATCTTCAATATCTTCATTCCCACTGACCTCACCATCACTGTACAACTCACATATCATCATTGTCATCGCTCACCAGCACATTCACATCTTCCATTCCATCACAACCCACATCCAATCCCCTGTCCATCCTGCAACCCTGGCCAATCCACCCCATAATGCCAATACCCTTGGCTGACCTCACATCCAGTGTGAATGAAAACAGTTTGTTGGAACTCCGCATGCATGGCGCTTTACACCCATCACGGACACTACCACAATAACGATGACCACATAACCTCATGGTGCAACAAGGAAAAGGTTGCCACTACAGGAGCAAAGATAGACAGACAAAGACAAAGACAATGGTAGCAAAGATGGACAGACACAGACCAGATGCAGGCAGACAGACATAGACAACGGTGGTGAGCCACTCTGACAAGAGCAAAGGTAGATAGGCAAGGGATATGAACAAAGACAGATGTGCATGCCAAAGACACATGAGATGCAGGAAGACAGACATGGACAATGGCAGCAAGGCACAGACAAGGACACAGACAAAAACACACACATGGAGGGGGACAGACCGACATGGGCAGGGACAGCCAGGGACAGAGATGGACAAAGGATGGGGAGGAGACAGACAGACAGGCATAAATGGACACACTTGGAGATAGACAGACCTAGGACAGACACTGTCATACAAACATGGACATGGATGGACATGGGCAAGGTGGCCAGGGACAGAGATGAAGAAAGAGTGGGCAGCAAACAGACAGATGGCCTTGGAGGGACGGACTGGTACTTGAGTTGGACAGAAGGGGACAGACAGAGTTATACAGATTGAGCGATGGGGAGACACATCCCTATAGTATAGTGACACAACAAGGGAGAATAGACTAGATACACAACGAGAGGAATCAAGTGTAAAATAACTAGATGAAATGAGTGAAGTGGCACAAAAGCCACACATTTCTACTTACAAAGTGGACAGACTGCCTTTGCCATAAAAGCTACACATTTTCCAGCCTCACAGTGCCCAAGCCTGACCAGCTATTGATCCAGTTCCTGGTTGGCAGGATGCTCCTAGATATGGCGGTTATCATAAAATGTGGAGAAGTGGAACTCAATATGAAAGAAATGAGAAAAGGCAGTATGAACACCCTTGTGAGTTGCAGTAGCTTGAGCACAAACCTTGAAACCCTCTGTGATTTCACAAACATAGAAATCAACAAGCCAAAGGCATACATCATTGACATCGATTGAATTGTTATAAGATATTCCTGGGACAGCACTCCACCCATCTGGGTCAGATTGCTTGTTGGGCATGAGTGCATAGAAGATGAGGTAGATGCACCAGCATCACTAGGATCCAGGCATGGAGGGGATGACTGGACATGTACACACTTATGACAGACAATGATTGCTGAACAGTCATGGATGCTGCTTGTGCTTGCACCATTCTCTGACGTGGTCCGAGTTCAAGCAGGTTTCTTCCCACAAGTGTGTGACAGAGGGGCAGGAGAAGATGACTCCAAGTTATCTGATGGATGTGGAGAGGAATGGTCTGACAAAATGGATATGACACTAAGGGAATGAGGAGAAGCATACATGGATAAGTCTGAGAGGACCCAGGCACGCTGTTTACCCTGAGCTTTCAAAGAGAGCATGGAACAGGGTGCATGAAACTGATCTATAAGCAATCCAGCATGCTGGACTTTGTCTCTCTAGATGTCCGATAAAGCATGCAAGAGGGTGCAAGCTGGATGGGAGCTAGCAAGGGGAAAAAATCTTTGCAAGTGTTGGCTGAACTCCGTGCAAGTGTTGACATGAGTGGCCTTCATGAAGAGAACAGGTTCCTTGCCATCAGCAATTTTTACAATGTGACCAATATCGATCCCAACCCAGTCTGTGTGGACATGTGAGTACTGTTGAATGTCAACATCTATGAGTCCTAGCTTCATCAGCAAACTATCCCTCAGCTGGCCGACAGTCGATGAAAAAGAGAAAAAAGATAAATTGAAGCCTTGTTGAAACTGATGGATAATAGAGTGAGAATCATTCTGAGACAATGTGAACATTATGCCACATAAGAAAACAAATGGCAGCACTCACATCTTTCCAGGCATACACAGTGACAGTGTGCTAAACATGCTCTGCAGGATTGAGTTGATGCTCCTCTGGGCATCTGACATAAGCAAGTGGTAGGTGGGGCATGTGGTGGGATCCACTTGGTCTCAGAGGCTTGTCATCTGTCAGCATAGGGGCAACAGTACAGCAAGGCATGGGTCGAACATCAACATCAGCCTCCAGATCACTTGTGTGCAAAGGCCCTGCTTGAGGCAAGAAGGTTGTAGGCTGAACAACATCAACATCAATTTCTGGCTCAGGGCCATGCTGTTCACTGTCGAGAGGCATGGACTTGAGTGTGTGTGTTTTGATACCACAGCCCCCAAGAAGCCGGCAATGTGTGTGATATGCAAACCTCTCACAAGCTGTGTTAGCATGCCTCTTGCATAGTATATCAATACAAAAGGATAGAAGAGCGGTGGGATCTGCACTGTTAGGCAATAATATGTCTTGCAATGGCATGGTCATGAATGCTAATGGGAAAGAATCAGTTGACTTAGGTTACAACTGCCAGGAGACTTGCCTGCTCTGCGTGCAACCTTGAGGTTAGGAGTATATGGAAAAAGGAGAGTTAGCCATGGCGCCCAGGCTGACAATGAGTAAGTGTGCAGTGTGATGGAGAACTCATTGATAATGTACCAAATTGGAATATCATATTTTAACCTACTTTGTAATGAAGTGTAAACCAACTGTGGGTCGTAGTTGAAGTTCCATTCAATGGCAGGACATTGGTGTGGACGGTAGATACAGTGGTGGTTGCTGTTATCATGGGTTTGATTCAGCTGGTGTCACACTGGATGCTGGCACATGATAGAAACAGCCCAAATAGGTTGAATGGGCCGAATGGGCCGAATGAGGCAAAGGAGGCAAAATCCTGGATTCTCAGATGCTCTCCAAAAAGTCAATGGGTTCTGATTGTTTCCTTGTCAGGTGAAAGGGTTGTGTCATTGAAGCAGGTTGTCTCAGGTTTTTCTGGGTGTCTAGATTTAGTGTTTAGGGGGAAACAAGTCTCCACATTGATTTACATATCTCTGCCACCTGTCTTCTGCTTCCCACCACCCATCCAACCATCTGTCTGCTACAGTTGCACTGTCACAAGACTCCTTCTCAGACTTAGTACATTTATTTTCACTTTCTTATCTTATCAGTGATACATGGTTATCTAATCACAAATGCTTTTCACTTTACTTTTCTCATGAGATCTTAGATCTCTCTTCTACCTTCACCCCTTCACTTTATATCTGTGGCATGCAAGGTTAAGTTTCATTTATCATTCTTCCATTCTGCCACCACCATGTGGTTGCCTCATGATATGCTTCCTTTCCATTTCAC
>JBBPQU010000798.1:0-14501 GCA_038092655.1 Boletus sensibilis
CTCAGCCATTGCTAAGGAAGTCTCCACCTTCAAGCGAGTACTTGTTGGTTGTTCCACCACTTGGAAGCCCCTCGTGGAAGTTACCTTGGACTCCATTGTTGAGTCAACTCCTTAGTCACTGCTTTTACTGAGTTCTGCTTGTCCATCTCCAGGCCAAGCGTAACATATACCCCATTGGTACTGTGGTCAGATGATGAGGTCCAAGTAGGCTATTAAAAGTAGTCATGTCCCATGAATCAACATGCAAGGGATGTTGATCATAGCCTGCGAACAATTCCATTATACTGTAGACTGCATACCTAGGAAAGGACTCGGCAAAGTGTTCAATGAAGGGTGGTGTGGAGACGTCTCGGATCATGACAGCATTGAGGGGCTGTAAGTTATGGACCAAGCGGAGTGTTATCTTGTCTTGTTTCTGAACACAGAACCACCAGGAATGGTAGGAAGATGTGGAGAACTCATACACACCAGATGTGATCCGGTCTTTGATGATCTGGATTGCTCCATCACAGATTGTGTTACGATTCACCAGTTTACTCTTTTCTTTTCTATTAACCTTGCATTGTATTACTACAAGTCACTCATTTGACTCCCACCTTGTACGTCTATTCCTTCATTTTGAGCACATGACTTCTCCAGTCGGCTATAGCTGTTTCCCATGTGACTCCACAGTCATCATGTCTTGATGATGCCATCCTCTTCCCTTTGTAATACCAATGATGTGTCCTCTTCTTATTAGCTCCCATCATCGTATGACATGTCATCACAATTCCCTTTTCATTATTGGTATCTCTTTCTCATGGTCCATGCACTGAATCCTTCCATATAAATATATGACTCCCACAGTACAGATCACTAGCTTAGACCTCCCTTGTACTTTCTTGTCTTACTGAGCATCTGTGAATCCAACTTAATCCTTGCATCTCTCTGCTCATCTCTTGAAACCTTCAACCCAGACTGTGTCCAGTCTCCCTCACCACTGTTGTTGCATATCAACACCCAGTGGATCCCCTTGAACCTTCGATCCGGCCGTATCCATGTCCAGTCTCCTTGTCATTGTCTCGGGACAACTCACTTCGCCTTGTGAATGCTACGTGTCCAAGGAATCCCCTCAAACCCTAGACCCTCTTTACCCATCAAGGGCTATGTTTGGTCCTACCCGGGTCGAGCGTAACATTGCAGGTGATATCAGAATGTTGTGTAACATCCAGGGTGTGTGTGGAATGGTTGGAATTTTGACTGACAGAAAGTATTGTTCATCGAGACATCCGCACTCCATCGGAATCCTTGCAAAAGCTGTCTTATGGTTGAGAACTAACCACCGGACTAACTTGAGTTCCTCAGGCCATAGCCACTTGGCAGGGTCAAGGTCAAGTGCATCCGCACGTTCCTGTGAAAAGCTGTCATATTCCAAAAATTGACAAGTCCAAGTCTGCATATCTCTGGCCTCATACTCACCAACTCTGGGTCTGTTTCCTCTTTATCCTCTTTATCATATCTCCATTTTCATTAACCTTGTAAAGGCCTATTTCCAATCTCTTCATTACCCTGTCTACCCTGCATCCTGTCACCCCCATCCTCCCTGACTTACATTAGTTACCCATTGACCCTTTGACCATCTGTCTCTGTCTTGTTACATACCCTATAAAATACTTGTACCCCTGGACTTACTACTCCACCTCCATTTCTCCTCTGTATATAAAGTTGTACCAATAGTTCTTGTAACTCCAGTTCGAATATCATCTTAGACTCAACTCCCTCTTGCTCTGACTCTCCAACTTGAGTCTTGATGACTTACTCTCTGACCACCCTTGACCTTGGCTCTAGGTCGTCAACGACCTTTAGCCTCTTCCATGCTCTGCTCCGTTACCTCTGAAATCCAGGACAGGACTTGGACAAGGGTGCACCATATACGGTGAAGCCAAGTTCCAACCATCCATGACTTAACTCTGGAGTTCCAGAGTTTGCAACCAGAGTTGGACTGGTTTTAACAGTATATTTGAACTCCCACTTGTCCACGAGTCCGCTCACAATGTCTACTTGCATTACTAGATCTAGGACTCGTGCAATAGGCACTACCAACCCCACTCCTCATATTAATCCTCTCAGCCTTTTTGGAAGCAGTTGTCAAGGCTCTGAACTTGTCAGCCAGTTCTGAAGCTTTTCAGCTCATCGGACACTCATCTCCACTTTCCAAGAGTGCTCCTGTCTGCTGTCTCCTACTCCAAGAGCACACATTGTTGAGCTTGATCTTAAAAATGGAAGCTCTGCTTCCTCCCCATAACATTCCAGCCAGCGCCCAAGTCTAAGGGTACCTGGCTTCCATGCTCCCCCAAACGACGGTAACCCTCCAGACGACCCAGACTTCCCCAGAGAAGGCCTGTCAAATGATGACTCCGACTTTGTCAGTGATGACAGTGACCACCCATCATCTGATAATGATGAGCTTATACCACAAGACACACACACTCAGCTTGCGAGTGCTATCAATGGCCTTGCTCGTTCCTCCCGTTGCCCTGCCTCCGAGTCTACTCCTCACACCAAAGTCCGAAAACTGGACCAGTTTGACAGGACAGATCCCCACAAACTCTGAGTTTTCTTGGTACAGTGCAAACTTAACTTCCAGGATCGCCCTAAGGCCTTCATTATGGATCGCACCAAAGTCACCTTCGCGCAGTCCTACCTGAAAGGTATGGCGTTGGAGTGGTTCAAACCAGACCTCCTCCAAATGGAAGACCCCGACCTCCGTCTGTTATGGATGGACGACTACAAGGTGTTCATTTGGAATTACAGATGAACTTTGGTCCCCATGACCCTGTCAGAGATGCAGAGCATCAACTCGACCATCTTTCTATGAAGGATGGTCAATGGATCAATCAATATGTGGTAGAGTTTAACTTCATAGCTTCCCAGGTTCAAGGATATGGAGAAGGTGCCCTCCAGCACCACTTCTACAAGGGACTTCCTGACTGTATCAAGGATGAGGTCTCCTGTGTTGGCAAACTGCTGATGCGCCCCAATCTTTGTCATCTCACACAAGCTATTGATGCACACTATTGGAAGCACAAGTCTGAGGTCAGTCGTCAGACAAAGCCTGCTCTGTCCTCCTCCACCTTTTCCAAATCCTCTGACAAATCTGCATCCTCCGCCTCCACTTATTCCTCTGGTAGCTCCAAGGACTCGAAGGAGTCTAAGGGTAAGGCTGCCTCCACCTCTTCTTCTCCGAAGCCTGATCTTTTGTTGAACCTCGGCAAGGACGGCAAGCTCACTGCTGCTGAATGCAAACACCGCTTTGACGAGAAGCTCTGCATGTTCTGCAGTCATGCCAGATATATAGTGAAAGACTGCCCAAGGTCCATGTCTCTTGCGTCCAAAGGCCATACCGCTACCACCACTCCAGAAGCCAAACCAGAGGCCTCCTCCGAGGCAAAAAAATAGTTTCTGACCTCCATAACTCCGCATGGGAAGGAGGTCGCAGTGATCCTGACTGTACATCAAAGGAGATTCATCTCAACACATTCGCTCTCTCAGATCCCAAGTCCCTTATGCTCTCTGTCTCTCTTGCCTCCTATCCCATCCCTCCTTTTTCCCCTCTTGTAGACTCCGGCTCTTCAGATTGTTTCATCAATACTTCATTTGTCAATAAACATAAACTTTCCACCTGCCCCATGTCTCTGTTTCAGCTCCAACTATTCAATGGAACTACAAACAGCATCATAACTCAAGCAATAAACCTCTCCGTCCATTTCCAAACTGGTGATATCACTCTAACAATGTTATACGTCACTCCACTGGATTCTTCCTGTTCCCTTGTTCTAGGACACAACTGGCTCACCTAACACAATCTATTGATTGACTGGGTTTTGAGCAGTATCTCTTTCTGTGCACCTGAGCAGAGTTTGCCAGTACCTCTGAGCTCCTCTCCACAGCCTCCGGCTGATCCACACAGTTTCTCCAACCACAAAGCTCCTCCAATCACAATCATTAGTGCCCTTGCATTTGTACTGGCCTGTCACCTCAAGGGCTCCATGCAGTTCAGTATGCAGATTCGCCCTAAGGAGAGTGATCTCCACTCTGCTTCCGTCACCTCCGAACCAGTTAACCTCACCGATATTCCTTCGGAGTATCACAACTTTGCCAATGTCTTCAGCAAAAGCAAAGCCAATATGCTTGCTCCACATTGTGAACACGACTTGAAGATCAACTTGGAAGAAGGTGCTTCACCTCCCATTGGTACTACATACTCCCTTTCTCCCTCCAAACTCAAGTCACTTTGTGTTACGCTTGACCCGGGTAGGATTGAACGTAGCCCTTGATGGAGAAAGGGAGGTCTAGGGTTCAAGGGATTCCCTGGGATGCATAAGCGTTCACAAGGAGAAGTGAGTCGTCCTGTGGTATAGTCCCAAGATGATAACAAGAGACTGGTTTGTGGATATAACCGGGTCAAAGTTCAAGGGGATTCCTTGGATGTGTAAGTGTTCACAAGGTGAATTGAGTCGTCCTGTGGTGTAGTTCCGAGATGATAACGAAGAGACCGGATGTGGATACAACTGGGTTGAAGCTCAAGGGGCCTGGACACAGTCTGGATCAAGGGTTCAAGAGACGAGTGACAAGGAGACATGAGGATCAAGTTGGATTGTCGCAGATACTAGGTAAGACAAGGGAGATCTAAGCTGAGGATCTACTACTGCGAGAGTCGCGTATTTATATGTAAGGATCTGATGCATGGACCATGTGAAGATGATACTAATAATGGAAGTGGAGTGGTGATGACGTGTCATACGATAAAGGGAGCCAATAGGAAGATGACGTGTCAGTGGTATTACAAAGAAAGATGATGGTGCAGTCATGGTGTCATAAGAGGCGGGAGTCGAATGAGCAACTTGTAATAATACAACACAAGGTTCATTGTGAGAAAAGAAAAGGATAAATGGGGAATCGTAACATTACTCCCCTGTTACTGTCAAAGTCCCACAGAGACTTATTCAAGAAGAGCCAGTGATGTTGGCCCAGGCAGTCTCGTCATAGGGGTCATTGTTGACGTATACATCGTCAAAAGAGTCATCTGTGTGAGGCACAGGGACAGGAAGAGGATGAGATCGTCTAGGTGGGCAGTGTGCTTGATGGGATCATTGGAAGTCGGTGGAGGCACGAGAGTGGCAGGAGTGAAAGGAGCTGTGAGAGGAGGATGAGGACGAGGATGGTTGGGAATTCTGACGACGAGGTCGCCAGGGGCAGACATCAGGGTGATGACCTGGGGCCATTCAGTGACAGATGGAACAACAGAAGCGTGGGCAATATGCTTGGTTGTGGCCCGGGGCAACGCGCTGGCAATAGGGACAGGAGTAAACGGGGCAATCCTGTTTCATGTGATTGAGGCGCCTGCATTGGAAGCAAGCCTGGGAGTAGCGGGGATAAGTGGGCAGAAGTGGGTCACTACCATAGGCACGGGCTTCAGCCTAATCAAGAGCCGTGAGAGAAGACTCATCAAGCGGTGAGGAGGATGCAGAGGGTGTTTTGGGTTTGCATGCAAGGTATGCAGGATCTATGGTTTCCTCAGCAAGGAACTCAACCTTGGAAGGAGATGGAGTTGGCGTGTGGTCTGGTGAAGAGAAGCGGGGAATGGGAAGGTGGTGTCCTACCCGGAGTGCGGCTGTATGAGCAGCGGTTTGGTCAGACAATTGTTGCCTAGCATTCATCATGAAGACCAGGTCCTGTATAAGAGGGCAGGTACAACATGCTAGTTCGAGGAGGTAGCGGTCAGTGTCAACCAGGAACTCGAGCATGTCAAGTTGGAACATTGAGATAAAGAGTTGTGCTTGCACATCCTTTGTGTTGTCAAGGATGAGATGATTGATGAGCTCTTGCTCGGCTCAGGATGCGGGATATTCCAGATGAGTAATGAGGGTTTCATTCTGGAGGAACACCCAGTAGAGGGCATGAAGAGGGGAGCCAATGTCAAGATAGTGCTCAATATGTAAAGTGATACATGGGTTGTGTAATTGCTGGGCAAGCAGGGTGATCTCTTTCCCATTGGGGTGGTCATCACAGAGATGTTGGGTGAAGAGGGGAACATCTATAGAGAGGATAGGGTCTGGGCTAGTAGAAATAGAAACCAGAGTATAAGGATTTGGAGCAATAATAGGAGATTGCTCAATAAGGTGCAGGTTGGATGTAAGATCCATGGATGCAAGAGCGGGAGGACTTCCAGGCTCAAGGTCAAGAGGAAGCGGGGAAGGCACATAAAGACTAAGAGAAGGCGACAGAGGACAACAAAGATAATCATTGAGGGTGGTATTGGTTTCAATGGGGGAGACATTCTGAAGAGGAGTCGATGGGACAATGGAAGAGACTGTGGAGATGGAGCTGGGAGTGTGGAGGTCGAAGGACATAGTGGTTGTGGGTTAGGAGTGGTTAGAGGGAAAGATGGTGGGGTGTTGCTTCTTATATGCCTTCAAGGCGGAGTTAGCATTTTTCAAATCCCGTTCTGGGATCCATGAGTCATCCTCCACAGTATATCTCTTCCATCGGATCAGGAAGGAGCGGGATCGGGGAGTTCCGCGGTGGCACAAGATCCAGTTGATTTCGTATTCTTCTTTGCCTGCGATAAGGTCAGGTGGAGGCTTTGGGAACTTTGGGCCATGAAGAGGGTTCTTGCGATAAGGGATTAAAAGGGAAGTGTGGAAGACTGGGTGGATCTTCCATGCGGTGGGGAGTTGGAGTTTATAGGTGATCGGTGATAAGACCTTCATGATGGTGAAGGGTCCTTCACGCTTCAGAGCGAATTTGGGATTTATGATGGAGCATTTCAGGTTTCGGGCTTCAAGCCAAACCTTGTCTCCATTTTGGAAGGGGATGAACTTCTGACGGGTATGAGTGGCGAGGGCTTCGTTGTGCATGGCATTCAGGGATTTCATGCAGATTTTTACGGCGGGGAGAGAAGACTCGGCAATAACCGAGGGTAGGGCATGGAGTTCGTATCCCATCATGAGATAGAACAGAGATTGGCTGGTGACTGAGTGGGGGCGGTGATTGTGGGCGAATTCGGCGTGGGAGATGTTGTCAGCACAGGAACCAGGGTTATTTCCACAGAAGGTGCAGAGATAGGTCTCGATTTCTTGATTGACGTGTTCGGTTTCACCATCAGTCTGAGGGTGGTAGGCTGTGAAGAGGGAGAGGTCATAGTTTAGGACATGTCTGAGCTCTTTGGCAAAGGCGGAGGCGAATTGAGGGCCACAGTCAGAGATGATTTTGTCATAAAAACCAAAGCAAGTGTAGACTTTGTGGAAGAAGAGGAATGCTACTCCCTTGGCAGTGATTGTTTTCTTTGTGGGGCAAAGAATTACCCCCTTAGTGAGCCCATGGTCGACCATGACCAGATGGGTATCGAAGGAAGAAGATTCAGGGAGATCCATGATGAGATCACATGAGATCTGCTGGAACAGGTGAGAGGCAGAGGATTTAATGGGCGTGAGAGGAGTGACCGTGGGGTGGGTGTTGGATTTGTTTTGCTGACAAATAGCACAGCCCTCGGCATAGCAGCAGACGTGGGTGGTGAGGCCGGGCCACCAGAACTTGGCAGAGACGAGCTGGCAGGTTTTCAAGAAGCCAGGATGGCTGGTGGTCTTGTGGTCGTGGCAGCATTGGAGGATAGAGCAGCATAAGTCCCCGGAGTCTGGAATATATATGTGGCTCTTGTACATGAGGATGTCGCCTTTCATCTGCCAATCAGAGAGACAAGATCGGAAGGTGGCTGGGATGTCCTCCTTGATCCATTGGAGGCACTGAAGACAAAGGGGATTGCCCTTGGAGGCAGTGGAGATTTTGTTGGCGAGGGCGGTATCAACTGCATGGATGAAGATTGAGGGGGGTAGGAGCGTGACTGCCTGGTTATCGGGGTCAAATCTAGGGAAATGATTGCAGCGTCAGGAGAGGGCATCTGGATCCGAAAGGTGGGAACCGGGGACATGGATCATCTTGAGATCAAAGTCCGCTAGATCAAGAAGCCAGTGGACTTGGTGGCAGTTGAGGGTCTGCGGAGATTAGAAATATGTTAGGTTTTTGTGATTAGTGAAGATCTGGATGGGAAATTGGGATCCGTGGAGATAATGTCTCCATGATTTGAGGGTGTGGATGATAGCAAGGAGTTCACAGTCATAGATGTCATAGTTCCACTCAGCAGCGGCCAGGGATTGGAAAAGATAGGAACAGGGGTGCCAGTCTCCGTTGGAGTCAGCTTGTAAGAGGATTCCTCCGGTGGCATTCCGTGAGGCATTGGTGGCAATGGCAAAGGGGGTGGCAAGTCCAGCATACGAAGTACCGGTTCAGAGAGGAAAAGTTTCTTGAGAGAAGCAAAGACGTCTTGGCATGTGGGGGTCCATGCCCAAGAGAGATTTTTCTTGGTGAGATCGATAAGGGGCAGGCGACAGTGGAGTAGTTTGGAATGAACCAACAATAGAAGTTGGTGAAGCCAAAGAAGGAGTGGACTTCCTTGACAGTTGTGGGAATGGGCCAGGAGGAGATCCCTTCAAGTTTGACAGGGTCCATGGCGAGTTTGCCGGGTTTGATGACAAGTCCAAGGTATTCAACTTTGTTAGTGGCAAACTTACATTTCTCAAGTTTGAGATGTAGGTCTAGCTCCATCATATGTTGGAAGACACATTTCATGTGTTCTTCGTGGGTCTTTTCATCAGGGGAAAAGATGAGGAGGTCGTCCATATAGATGATGAGCCATCCTTCAGCAATCATGTCATGGAAGGAGTCATTCATGAACTGCTGAAACATAGTGGGGGAGTTACAGAGGCCAAAGAACATTACTGTGGGTTCAAAGAGGCCCTTGTGGGTGATGAATGCGGTTTTCCATTGGTGGCCATCTTTGATGTGGATGTTGTTATATCCTCATCGGACATCAAACTTTGTAAAGACCTTAGCGTTTTTGAGTTTGTCCATGAGGTCGGAGATAAGTGGTAGGGGGTAGGCATCACAAATGGTATGTTCGTTGACGTATCGATAGTCCTTCTTTGAGGTTGATCTTGTGATTGTAGGGTCTAGAGGGGGGAACATGATTGGTGGCTTCTTTGAAGAAGACCGAAGTGAAGTCAGTATAAGCCAGGGGAAGAACTGTCTTGGGTTTCAATTTGTTAGCAGAGATAGCAAGCTCCGTGGCTTGCATGAGTCTAGCGATCCTAGCAGACCCTAGAGGGGCATAGTGAGACCCAAATCTGATAGTTCGGTAAAGGGCACGGTTGTCAAGAGTGTGGTCGAGGAATTGATTTTCCTCTTCCCATCTGTTGTAGGAGAAGAGTTTCTCCTGTTTGGTGGCATAGACATTGACATGGTGAGGGGGAGCGGGAGGAGGAACCCAATAGTGGGCATCGTGTCGCTTAACATTGGCGACATGAGAGGAGTAGAGCTCCTTTGATTGATTGGAGGATTTGGAGATAAAGACTGTACATTTGGCCCAGTTGATCGAGGGGTTCATGGCACAAAGCCATGGAGTTCCAAGAAGGATATTGTCTCGAAGAGACATCAGATGGAAAAGCACGCAGTGAGCAATGCCTTCTATGTTGAGAAAGATGGTGACTCCGTGTCAGATGTCACCGCATTTGTTGAAGGAGCTATCTGTGTTCTTGGCGTGGAGGGATTGTGAGAGCTTCTGGATCAGGAGTGTGTGTTTCTTGGCGAAGTCCCAATCCATACAGTTGATGCTTGCCCCACTATCGATGAGAGCACAAGTGTCAACAGCTTTGAGAGTGTGCGATGGGACAATGAGTTGCACGGTGATCTCTATTGCTTTTGGTACAAGAGATGGTACAGTCACACCACTACTAGAGGAAGGGGAGTCTGGCGTTGAAGCAGATCCCCAGTTCAAAAATGCAAAAGGAAAGAAATATGATGGACATTTTCTTCCTCGTCATCATCATCCTCAATCTCCTCCAGCTTCAGAAGCATTTCTTTGACTTTGTTGATACACTTGTTCTTTGGCTTCTCAGCTGGGAAGGAGGGGCATTTGAAGGAAGTATGGCCGGGTTTCCAGCATTGGAAGCAGAGGCCTTCCTTGTGGCAATGCTGTCATTCTGCATCGGTCAGCTTGCTTACTTTTACTACATCGACGTTCATGGTATTGGAGTCCTTGGCGGGAGTGGATGATCTAGGGGTAAAGGAGTGGTAACCACCCGAAGGTTTCTTGTTAACCTGGGCGATTTCACAGGTATGGTCTTGTTGAGTTTGGAAGTGTACGGCTTTGTCATACCAGGAGTCAATGGTGGCAGGGATGGTGTCCATCCCCATGATTTTAGTCATTAGGGAAGCAGGGATTCTGGACACGAAGTATCAGATCAAGACATTGGGGTCAGTGATCTTAACAAGGGCAACTTTGTTCTTGAACTCCGAAATGTAATTTTGGAGTGTTGTGGCATGGGATTCATCCTTCTTTTGGACAACACAGGTGGTGAAGAGCCAGGCAACTGCATTGCCAATGGTGTCATGGTGTTCAAAGGCCTTTTTGAAGGCGATTTTGAAGTCATCAAAGGTTCCAAGGTTGGGGGTCGTGAGGGTTAGGGTGGTTTGGTGGAAGGTGCCAGCCCACGTGTGAGCGGATCCCTCAGTCATATAAGAGAGAGCAAAGGTGACCTTCTTGGCATTGGAGTTATAAACATCTGCATTGACCAAGAGGTAGGTTTCTACGGTGTTGAGCCACTCAATGGCTTGGTCATATGATCTGTCGAAGCCTTTGGGGGCTCCAAGGTGAAGTTCGACGGCGCAGGAAGACATACCTGAGGGAGAGGAGGGTGACTGAGGTTGGATGGGCGAGGGAACAAGGAATGGGGGGTTCCAAGTGATGGGAGTGGGGGATGGAGGAGTGGGTACATGAGGGATGGAGAGAGAATGAGAGAGCTGGTGGGATAGCTTGGTGTCTTCGAAGGTTTCTTCCCGTGAGGGTAGGGTTACGTCAGATGGAAAAAGATTGAGTGGATCTTCAGGGTCTTCCTCAGTGTTGGTATCATCTAAGGTGGATTCAGGGGATTCAATGGGTACTGGCCAACGTGGTTGCCAGTGAGAGTTATAGGGGTTTTGGTTGGAAATGGTGGTGGCTTACATAGAAGTAGCCAGCAAGTAGAGCTTAGACCTTTTGTTATGCTTGATCCAGGTAGGACCAAATGTAGCCCTTGATGGAGAAAGGGAGGTCTAGGGTTCAAGGGATTCCCTGGGATGCATAAGCGTTCACAAGGAGAAGTGAGTCGTCCTGTGGTATAGTCCCAAGATAATAACAAGAGACTGGTTTGTGGATATAACCGGGTCAAAGTTCAAGGGGATTCCTTGGATGTGTAAGTGTTCACAAGGTGAATTGAGTCGTCCTGTGGTGTAGTTCCGAGATGATAACGAAGAGACTGGATGTGGATACAACTGGGTTGAAGCTCAAGGGGCCTGGACACAGTCTGGATCAAGGGTTCAAGAGACGAGTGACAAGGAGACATGAGGATCAAGTTGGATTGTCGCAGATACTAGGTAAGACAAGGGAGATCTAAGCTGAGGATCTACTACTGCGAGAGTCGCGTATTTATATGTAAGGATCTGATGCATGGACCATGTGAAGATGATACTAATAATGGAAGTGGAGTGGTGATGACGTGTCATACGATAAAGGGAGCCAATAGGAAGATGACGTGTCAGTGGTATTACAAAGAAAGATGATGGTGCAGTCATGGTGTCATAAGAGGCGGGAGTCGAATGAGCAACTTGTAATAATACAACACAAGGTTCATTGTGAGAAAAGAAAAGGATTAATGGGGAATCGTAACACTTCATACGTTCCTTGATGAGCATCTAGCAATGGAGTTCATTGGTCCCTCCTCTTCCTCTCATGCCGCTCTGGTCCTCTTTGTCTGCAAGAAGGATGGCTCCCTTCATCTTTCCATCAACTTCCAAGAACTCAACAAGATCACGAAGAAAGACCGCTATCCACTCCCCCATATCTCCAACCTCCTAGACGCTCCAAGCCATGCCAAGATCTACACCAAAATCGACCTCCAGCATGCCTACCATCTGGTCTGCATTACAGAGGGAGACAAATGGAAGATGTCCTTCCAGATGTGCTATGGCTCATATGAGTGGCTTGTCATGCCATTTGGTCTTATCAATGCCCCTGCGGCATTCCAGCAGTTTGTTAACACTGTCTTCGCTGACCTCTTGGATGTTTGTGTAATAGTCTACCTGGACGACATCCTCATCTACTCTGCGGACCCTGCTTCTCACAAAGAGCATGTCTAGGAGGTCCTCTGGAGACTTCGCAAACACGGCCTCTATGCAAAGCCCAAGAAGTGCAAGTGGTCCACAGATACTACTGAGTATCTTGGCTATTTCCTCTTCCCCTCCAGTCTCACTATGTCTTTGGACAAGATTGAGACTATACAGGAGTGGCCGGAACCTCAGAAAATCAAGGACATTCAATCATTTCTCAGCTTTGCCAATTTCTACCACCACTTTATAGCAAATTACTCCAACATTGTTGTTCCTTTGACTCGCCTTACTCGCAAAGGCACTTTGTGGTCCTTTAGTGATGATTGTCGCTCCACCTTCCATGTCTTGAAAGACATGTTCACCTCTGCTCCTATCCTCATCCATTGATTGCCTGATGCTCTGATGATTGTAGAAACAGACACCTTCGACTACACCATTGCTGGTATCCTCTCCATCCATTATCCAGATGAGGAGCTCCTGCCCGTCGCCTTCTACTCTCATATGCTTTCTGCCCTGGAGCTCAACTATGATACCCATGATAAGGAGGTCCTTGCCATCCACGAGTCCTTCCGGACTTGATGGCACTACATTGAGGGCTCTGGTACCCCTACTGACGTTGTTACCAACCACAAGAACCTTGAATATTTCGCTACCATCAAACTCCTGACTCACCGGCAAGCCTGGTGGTCGGAGTTCCTCTCCCAGTTCCACATGATGGTTTGTTTCCACCCTGGACACCTTGGCATAAAGCCCAATGCCCTCAGTAGACGCTGGGACATCTATCCCAAAGAGGGGGATAAGGACTACACTTGTGTCAATTCCCACAATTTCTGCCCTATTTTTACCCAGGAACAGCTCACTGTGTCCCTCTAAGCTACCTACCTCACTGCTCCAGTCCTCCGGGCAAGCACCCTTTATGATGTTGAGCAGCTCCACAACAATATCCTCACTCCCCTCCCTTCCAACCCTCTTGCCAAACTCCACATGTCCACTCCAGAACCCTCTGACTCTCGTTGGTTAGTCGACTTTGACGGCTTCCTTCATTTGGATGACTATATCTATGTCCCTGACTCTAATGCCCTCCAACTCCATGTCCTCCAATGCAAACACGACCATCCTCTCTCCGGACATTTTGGCCAGAACCAGACTTTGGAAGTAATTCATTGCAAATACACTTGGCCAAGTATCAGGATGTTTGTCAAAGACTATGTATCCTCCTGTACATCCTCGGCACTGCACTTATGGGCTACTGAAGCAGCTCTCCATTGCTGAAAAGCCATGGAACTTCATCTCCATGGACTTCATTGAACAACTCCCCGAGTCCTCCAGGTTTACAGCCATACTGGTGGTTGTAGATTGGCTCTCCAAACAGTGTATCTTCATTTCTACCCATGATACAATCACATCCCCAGAGCTTGCCAAACTCTTCCTCCTCCATGTCTTTTCAAAACATGGAGTTCCCTCCCACATCACCTCCAACCAAGGAACCGAGTTCATCTCTCATTTCTTCCATTCCCTTGGAAAGACTCTGGACATACAACTCCATTTTACCTCCGGCTATCATCCGGAAGGAGATGGCCAGACGGAACAGATGAATCAGACCTTTCAGCAGTACCTCCGCATCTATTGTAACTACCAGCAGGACAACTGGTCCGAACTCCTGCCCCTTGCGGAGTTCTCTTACAACAATGCCCCTAGCACTACCACAGGTGTTTCTCTGTTCTTTGCCAACAAGGGTTACCATTCCAATATCTCCATCCATCTGGAATGAGACCTCACCTCCGCTCACGCTTGAGAATACTCTATTAACCTCGATACCTTCCATCAGTTCCTTCATGAGGAAATGGCCCATGCCCAACTGTTATGATCTTATCATGAATGACAGAACCACAAAGCTCAGGACCATCTCACAGACTACACTTGTTATAATATGAACTTTTTCAAACTTTTTGGACTTAGTCACTTTTCATTGATACAATCATCATTTAACTTTCAAAGTCACATGATCAAACACGTGATTGTGAGAAATTACATGACCAAGGTCTAGACCTAATCACATGACACACCTCATGGTTTTAATCTCCGTTTACTTCTCACACTGTCATTACTTTTATCCCACAACAAGCTTCTCTCATCTATACATATTTAGTATTTCCTCTCACACACAGCTTGGTCTGTGTGCAATCCTGTAACCTATATAAACTAGACAGATATGACTGGTATTTCCCAGTCTAATCCACTTTGTTTACCACCATTGTTAT
>JBBPQU010000799.1:0-14500 GCA_038092655.1 Boletus sensibilis
AGAGGTGTGTGAACTTTTCTAAACTCAGATGTATTGTTTATATGTGTATCTTTGTTTGTACTAACAAACAATGGCAATTATACTACAATATAACTAAGATCCTACTCAGCAATTCAAAAGCTCAAAAAGCCTTTCCATGATATTACTGTTTTGAATTGACTATATCTTCATACTCTGTGAACTAAATCACATGACCTAGGGAGGGATCTTATAGCTAAGAGTATGTACTATTTATAACTCCACAAAAGCTAAGCGAAATTCCCACGGTGTTTGGCAGTGCACTTTGCACACTGCCATCAGGTTTAGCATGGAAAGGGTTTTTGAGGTCACTGTACATTAATTGTAGTGGCACTATCTGCACCAGTCCCCGACTCCAGGAGGATAACAGGTTCGTAGTTAAGCACTGAGAAATGATATATTCAGGCATACATATCAAATAACTTTGTGATCTACAACAGTACGTGAAGATTATTGGAATACATTTATGACATTTCAGAGAAGTTTGTGGGCCAAGAAATGAAGCATATCTTTAGAATTTGTCATCACCGGCCTCCATGGCATCTTTGTTGTAATGGAGAGCAGGTTTTTTGGTGGGGGATTCTCCAGCTGGAATTGCATCTGCTTTCCTCTTTCCTTTCCCAACACGCGATCCAAAAGCCTGCTGTGCCACTGGTGTCCAGCTGGACACCTGACCCAGTGGTTTTCTGGACCATTATTGAGAGTAATAACAGACAGATGCTGTTTGTAGATTTCAATGGGGAAGAATTCAGGCCAATGTGGCAACACCATCTCAGGGTGAATGAAACAGGCTGTTCTTCCTGTGATTTAGAAATGGTTTTGCAGATAGATTAATAATTATGGATACCAGAGAAAATCCATGGCAACATACATATTAGTGCCTTCAAGCACGTCCGTGCATTCATGAACATTCATTCTGTAACACATCATGACACCATCCACCAAGCAAACCTTAACTCTACAGTTTATTATAGTTGATTACATAACAAATTCACATTCGACCATGCTCATTTGCAGGTGCCTAGCTGTTTGGCATTGACAAAAGCCCTCCCCCACTACTGTGGGAGTTGGGGATCCATCATGATCATATCAGTGACTTCAAGTGTTTCTAACTACTACTACTGTGTGAACTTGAATGTCATAAGGTACAGTAAAATGTGGTGCACAGTGGAGTCCAAAGATGTGGTGGAGTAAAAAAAAACTAAGTATAAAATGCAGCAGGGTACTACTGTAAAACGCAGCACACGGTCAAAAAAACACGGTGAGAATTAAATGTGCATTTGTTGCATCATAGATTATATGTATGTTTGAGTGTACAAATATGGTTGCTGGTGGCCATTGCCTAAAATAACAAGTTGCCATCTGTCATGTGAAGTAAACCCTATGCTACCATTCATCCAAGGTGCATCTCTGGCCTGCATATTATCTTGCCATCATTCATTATCTGACATACAGTTCAAGGCCTTCAACTGCCTTATATTTTACAAAACAGAGAAATGCAAACTCTACAAGTCATGACATTTAGCCTGCTGTAAGATCAAGTTAGTATGTATATCAAAAGCTTTGTCACTTCACTACCTACACAACTGGTGCTGCAAGATAACATCCATAACAAGTTTCTTCTTTTCCTCCTTGTTACTGGCAGCAGCATATTTGACAAAGAGTATCTTGGATACCTGAGCAGATATCCTGGATGCTTCATACTTTTGTATTGCCAAGGAAAAGGGGTCTTCAGAATTGTTTTGAACAAGAGTAAAGGAATATTGAAGAAGTAGTAGAATGTCTATTAAGAAAGATATAAAAGTCATCAAAACTGAAAATCAATTGGCTTACTGATTCCATCTTGAAGAACCTTTTTCCATGGCATAGCTGTCATAGTAGTCTGAAATGTATGAAAAGTTATAATAATAAATATATGTCCATAAATATACATGCCATGGATGTTGGCATTGATTTTTGAAGGGAAACCTAAAAGATATAAGATTATTTGAGAAAATGATTAGATTATTAAAAAATTACTGGGTATGATTGAGGCTTGGTGACAATCTGAATAACATCAGTTGTAATATGTAGACCTTGAAGGTGAAAACTAACTGTCTATTCAAAATATTACTATTAATATTAAAGCTACCACATAAATACATTATCTTCTGAACATCAACAAAGCATAAATGTGAATGATAGGGAAACATTGTGCAAAGAACCAAACTTACATCCGATAGGAATACAAATTTATATGTTTCTTAAAGTAGCAAGATAATACTTACCAGCTAAGCATACCAGATTATAGAATTATGCCACAATGAAATAACAAGTTGAATGAGCAGAAGTCACATTTTCAATGTACATAAGGTCACTCACATTCTATTTTGAGGGGAGCATTAGAGGTAGACATGTGTATATTAGTAATGTCCACATTGTGAATATACATCAAGTCATTTACCCTCTGTCAAAAGAAAAGTGAATGTTGATTGATAAATTATATCCATGCTGCAAATTCATATTGAATCACATACCTCCTATCAGTAGAAAGTGATACAAGAAATAAAGATGAATTCATCAGCAACCTGCACCTTCTTGTACATACAAAGGCACTGACAAACTATTGGTGGGAGAGTCATGGCAGAAGAAAGAATAGAAGTGACATCATCAGCAGTAATCTCATTTCAAATCCACATCAGATGACTTACTGCCTATCAATGGGAGAGCAGCAGGAGGCATGCTGATCAGCAGGACTCTCATTTCAAATCCACATCAGACCACTAACATTCTATCAATGGGAAAGCAGCAAGAGGCATACTGATCAGCAGGATTCTCATTTCAAATCCACATCAGACCACTTACATACTATCAATGGGAAAGCAGCAGGAGGCATGAAGATCAGCAGGATTCTCATTCCAAATCCACATTAGACTACTTACATACTATCAATAGGAGAGCAGTAGGAGGCATGCTGATCAGCAGCATTCTCAATTCAAATCCACATTAAACCACTTACCCCCTATCAATGGAAGAGCAGCAGAAGGCATGAAGATCAGCAGAATTCTTATTCCAAATCCACACCAGGCCACTTACTGGCTATCAATGGTTGAGCAGCAAGAAGCATGCTGATCAGCAACACTCTCACTCCAAATCCACATCAGACCACTTACTTGCTATCAATGGTTGAGCAGCAGGAGGCATGCTGATCAGCAGGATTCTTATTTCAAATCCACATCAGACCACTTACTGCCTATCAATGGTTGAGCAGCAGGAGGCATGCTGATCAGCAGGATTCTCATTTCAAAACTACATCAGACCACTTACTGGCTATCAATGGAAGAACAGGAGGAGGCATGTTAATCAACAAGATTCTCATTTCAAGTCCCCATCAAACCACTTACAAGCTATTGGCAATGGGAGAGCAGGAGGAGGCATGAAGATCAGCAGTATTCTGATTTCAAATCCACATTAGACCACCTACAAACTAAGAATGGGAGAGCAGGAGGAGGCATGCTGATTAGCAGGATTCTTATTTCAAATCCACATCAAATCACTTACTTGCTACCAATGTGAGAGCAGCAGAAGGCATGCCAATCAGCAGGATTCTCATTTCAAATCCATATTAGACCACTTACTGGCTATCAATGGAAGGACAACAAGACACATGTTGATCAGTAGGATTCTTATTTCACATCCATATCAGACCACTTACTTCCTATCAATGGGAGGGCAGTAGGAGGCATGCTGATCAGCTAAATTCTCATTTCAAATCCACATCAGATCACTCACTTGCTATCAATAGGAGAGTAGTGGGAGGCATGCTATTAGCAGGATCCTCATTCCAAATCCACACCAGACCACTTACAAGCTATCAATGGGAAGGCAGAAGGAGGCATGCTGATCAGCAGGATTTTCATTTCAAATCCACATCAGACCACTTACTTGCTATCAATGGTTGGGCAGCAGGGGGCATGCTGATCAGCAGGATTCTTATTTCAAATTCACATCAGACCACTTACTGCCTATCAATGGGACAGCAGCAGGAAGCATGCTGATCAGCAGGATTCTCATTTCAAATACACATCAGACCACTCACTGGCTATCAATGGGAAAGTGGTAGAAGGCATGCTAATCAGGAAGATTCTGATTTCAAATGCACATTAAACCACTTACATACTATCAACAGGAGAGCAGCAAGAGGCATGCTGGTCAGCATGATTCTCATTTTAAATAAATAGCAGACCACTTACAAACTATAAATGGGAAAATAGATCACAGGCCAATAATCAACCTTGTGCCTCAAAATGTTCAATAGATTACCTACAAACTATCAATGGAATAACAGTTGTAGAGATGAACAAGAAGTTTTTATCAAAATTATATTTTTCATCAACATGCCACTCACATTCTGTATATGCATAGTTGCATGAATGGACATAAAATCCTTAGTTTTGTGTCCTTCAGATGCATCTCAAAGTGCTTACTCCCTACCATGTTATGTAAAGACAAATATCAATGTATTAGCCATATTTTCTCTTCACACATATCAGACCACTTACTGCCTGATAACAAAAGGATAGCATTAGGTATCAAATGAATCCATTAGTAACATGCTGATTTGTATATTCTCTTGTACTTACTTTCCCCTTTTAAATTCAAAGCAATGACAAACATGAATCCATCAGTGACACTTTTGCTTAAATAGTACACATCAGATTACTCACTTGCTATTGATGCAAGATCAGTAGAATAGGTGAAGATGAATTTGTTAACATTATTTGTCCACCACTTACAATCTATTGATATTATAAAGCTATGATTTCAAGTCACAATATATCACATACTGTCTTCATGGGAAGAATATAAACATCAATAAAGTCAGTTCTTCTTTTTCAATTGAATATCAAGATCATTACCTAAAAATGAAATCATCAATATCATTGAAGACACAATCATTTATATCCTGATAAATTATTGACACAGAAAATCTTACCTGTGTGTGTGGAAACCAACTTCCCAATCCCCTGACCAGATCAAGCTCAAGATATTCAGTGGTCCTGAAATCAACATAAGGCACCAATGCACTTTATGATCTCAACATATACATAATTTACATCCAAAAACTATTTCACTTACCATCTGACTGCATACTCAACACATAGCAGGATATTCTTTTCTTGTGCTGAAATCAACAACATCTGCAATGACTGATCATCTAATGCAGCTGCAGTGCATTCCAGCAATATGTTACACCCTTTGTCAGATGTATCCATGTCTAGGAATAAAATCAATAGAAGAGAATAGAAATGAGAGCATAGATACATATACAAACTTTCCATTTGTACAGATGCCTTTGGAGGAAATGCCATCTTGCACAGATCTCCCCATATATTTCTCTTGGTAAACATCTCTTCAGTGCGCTCCCTCCACCTCATCTGTTGATCTTCTGCAGGCAGGAGTAGGTCCTCAGGCTGGAACACCTGTGTCATGAGGGCATCACATTTGGTGAATAGCACCACAACAGGCACTAGCACCCAAACCAATAAGCTCTGAAAACCTTAACAAGAAAACTTCATCACCATCTCTAGTGTCACATTCACTGAAGGACCTTTCCTCTGCAACAGTGACAGCACGATGAAATTGATCCATTGGGATACAGTACCTGCTTATGTTAAAGTGGTCAGAACCCAGCACAATATGCCCACTCACCATATGGCATGGATCTGCTTCTTGAGGAAAGTTGTATTTGCACACTGTGTGATGAAGTTCTTCATCTTCTTAAACTCATCCTCACGGCCAGCCTCAAAACCAGGAGAGTCATGGAAGACAAATCTCTGGTTGCTTTTGAAAACCATCTCATGATTGATATCATGGAGTCCACGCTGTGGAGAGTGAGATAGGTTGCAACTCAGTGATGACATTCACGATAGCCATATGCTCACCTCCCTGGACCCCTCGATCACAAGATCAACCTGATCGCACATCGATGGCATTAGCACCCAGTATATCCCGGCATGGTGAACCGTACCTTCCCCCCTTTATCATTGTAGATCTCCGGATCTTCCGTCGAGTTGCAGATTTCCTGAAGGACGGTCGTCTTACCGGCATTCGCCCTGCCGATGATGAGAATTCTAAAGCGTCCGAATTTCTTCATGAGGTCCGGGTCAACATGCTGCATGAAGTTGGCGACATCCGAAGCTTTCGTCTGCTCATTGGGGACGCTCGAGTCGTCGGAGCGTGGCTCGGGAGAGACGGGGTCTGGGACCTGGTTCTCGGGTGTAACTGAATCTATGTGCTGCGTCTCGAGCCTGTGAGCGAGAGCATCGGTGTCACTGGCTTGCGTCGGGAGAGTGTTCGAGTCGCTGGGGATCGCGCTCGGCTGCATGTTGCGTACGTCGGAATGCTCGGCAGGCGCCGGAGACGAGTCTCTACTGGCGATGCGGGATCTGATGCGTCCGATTTGTTTCTTTAAGGCGGACTTCATTGCAGGAGTGGTTAAGAAAGCTGAGAGATGAGTGAAGTTCGACTAATAGCTTGGGAGGCGTTGGATTCGAACAACGATGGGCTGGGAGCCTGAGACCACAATGAGTCCGACTATCACCGCACAACTTCCCACGCTTTCCCTGACCACACTCTGAAGCTCGTCGCGGTGTCATAAATTTTGTATTTTTTCTTACTTTTAGTACGACAATAGCTATGGAAGAACATGGGGACGACAGGTGCTGCACGCGTAAACAGACCATACTACTCCAAAGCTGAGCTCGTGTCATATGCCAACTTGCCCCGCCTATGCTCGTGCCCCCAAAAAGTCCAACTAGCCTAAGTGAACAACGGTGCTTGTCACCGAGGATCCTCTTCCTTTGACAGGAAGGGGAGAATGGCGGACATTTCGTGCTTCGAGTCCAAAGACTGAAGGTGGGTAATCGAGGGCAGAGTTCGCATGCATGAGGCCAAGATTCGAGCTCGGAAGACGAGCACTCCGGCAAGAGGAAGGGGTCAACGGACGCGAATGAGGTTTCCGACCACATCGAAATGGGCATTAAACCGCAGGGTGCGTCCGGGGAAATAACGAGACAGGATAATAAATGGCTGAGCAGTGCCAAGTTCGGAACAGGGTGAACTAGTTTGTAGTGTCGTCGAAGGAATGTTGAGTCCACATGTGTCATCCGATAGCCTTGTCGTAAAGTTTCCGATCGAGACAATACCGATGCCACCGTGGGAACGGCGTCAGAAGAGGAATCGGAGGGGAACTGGAATTTACATGCCGAATCCAAATGAGCGACAGTAGCTGGCACGAAACTGTTCAATACGCGTCCGAACACGGAGGATAGCGAAAGCATTTCATACCTGATCCAGACCACGAGACCAGCCGAATGCAAAGACGTGACGATCGTTTGGGATCGAACGACAAGAAACCTGAGTATGTAGGGTTAAACCCGCGTTGAAAAGTCAGCGGAGGAATATCAGCGCGTACCATGTGAAACAACAGCGACCAATTCCACACCTGATGCAGACTGCGAGACATACCGAATGCAAAGGAGTGACGATCGTTTGGGATCGAACCACAAGATGCCTATTTGCGTGAAAATCGTGTTGAAGAGTCAGCGGGAAGAATATCGGAGCGCACCATATCAAGTAACCAAGACCAAATGCAAACAAGAATGTGCAAGGAAGGGACTACTGCTGACAATAATACCACGTCAGAATGGTCGGTAGCAAAAGGGGGGAAATGCGTACCGGGAACCTGACAAGTAGTGACGATAGTTGGAATTGGCTTGGGAACCAAAATGCAAACGAGTGACAATAGTTGGAAGATGGAGACGAAGGGGTATGATGACGATGACGATCAAGGTACTTCAAAGACGAGGAAAGGCCACCAGAGGAAAGCACAGACCATAAAGCAGTAAACGGCTATCCCTGTGAGTGCGGACGTATACCTTGGTTGACAATGGTCGGTAACGAAGGAGGCGACTCCGAGGACATGGGCAACATAATTTGCACTTCCTCGAACCAGGGCGTGGCTGGTCATGCCATGCGAGCCTTGTGAACTTCGGGATCGCTGGCCAGAGAGATGGCAGGCTTTGGAGGCGGTGTCAAAGGATAGATCGGTCCCTCGTCAGACGCATCGCTATCGGTTCTATGGGTGGAAAAAGTCGACTCCAGCGAGTTTCGCCTCATATTGTCAAGACGGCACGTATATGTGAGGCACGGAACGCTTTCCTCCTCCTCCTCCTCCTCCTCCTCCTCCTCCTCCTCCTCCTCCTCGTCATCGTCGTAGTATTCGGAGTCGCTGTCTTCGGAGGGTGCTCGGGGACTCCAGTCCAAGCTGGGATCACGAATTTCCGCAAGAAGTCTCCACATTATGTCCAGGTCTAAATGAGGCGCTGCAAGTGTGTCGGCATCGCTCCCACATCGCAAGCCGTCGCGGCTATCGTGAGCACCGATATCGTAATTTGAAGTTGTTGACTTGTTGTCCACGGGGTCGAGCTGCTCCGCAGATGTGCAGGGCATGGCTGGGTCCATCTCTACGAACTTCCAAACATCGAGCACGCCAGTTCTGTGAGAGATCGTGGGTACCAAGCCATAACCCTCTCCCGGAATCGTGTCCTCAAGACTCTGGGCGAGGTATGACGTGTCAGCCATACCGTATCATGGGTTGGAAGCACATCGTGATTATAGGATAAGAGGTGGAGATTTGGATTGAGCCATTCGACCATTTTTCACGCTCCGCCTCGGCCGATTTCTGATGCAACGTCCGAAACGACCGACACGGCATATGTTCGGTCAATGTGCATGTCTTGACCCGCGAATCATTCGACCACCAGTAGAATTTAGTCGTGCTTCCGAACCTGCACCAGTCATGGATCGGAAGTATGCAACGCAGTATTGTCGTCCTCTACCTCGTCACCACCATTATCCTTATCCACTCACTCACTCGGATGACGGTACACTCTACGGACACCGGCCAGACCCTGCCGCTCGATAACTCTGATTTTATCCTCTACGAGGATCAGGAGGGCGAATGTCGAGGCGCCGAGTGAGGCGAAGAGTGTTGGGATCTAGGTAGAGCAGCACTCCCTTGAACACCGCAACCACTGTTTGGCAGCGGCAGCCTCACTCATCCTGGCCTCTCTAGCGTCTGACAGCGACTAACCAGTCGACAGTCCACGGAGGTTACGATTTCTTGACGTCGAACTAACGAATGATTCAGGTTCATTGATGCTCCGATGCTGACGAAGAGGCTGACCGCGTTCATGATACCCACCATCATGTTGTCAGCCGCCAGTGGGGCTGACATAGTACGAGACGGGTTATATACTCAGAAATCATCATCAGGTCTTCACTCTATTCATTTCATTCACCAAGTCTATGCTCCCCAACGCTCATTTCGACGATCCACTCCTTAATGACGCTTTCGACTTCTCCCGATACCCAACATTCAAGACAAGGAATGCAAAGCTGTCTACTGTACGTATCGTCGCCTCAACAACCTCTTACGTTCTAATTGGTTCGCCAAGATGCCATGCGAGCTGAGACATCGTGTTCGTGGACAAGCCCTGTTCACTCATTACAGCCGCGGATCACCCTCTTCTGGAGCGGAGACATGTCGGCGTTCAAGGAATGTCTCAGAGCCACAGCTCATATCCTCGACAAACTACATGAGGGAATCTTGGTTCACGAACTTTCCATCCGCACGTACTGTCGGCGATATCGCTAACCTCTCCAGTGACGATGATATCTGTGCAGCCATTCATCCCAGTCAAAACACCACTGGCCTCTGGGATACTCCTGGTGGTCGTTCGTGGTGCGATGTGGATGACGATCATCTCCAGAAGACACCCCGCACCATTTGTGAAGATTCTTGCGACATCTCCGGGCCCGTCGAACCGAGTGATTACAAAGGCGAGGAGGACTCGTTATATAGCATGGACTCCGCCGATCAGGACGCGCACCCTCTCTTGCTTTCGATGCCGATAATCCCTCAGATCAAGCTCGAACGCAAGGCCACTGTTAGGAAGCCCGACTCTGGGCCTTTGTCGGACACTGCGCAAAACCAATCCTTTCTTTCTCCTCGTATCCGGGACCTCAGGACACCAGCGAGGATGTCTTCTCGCCGTTACGGTCGTATCCTCGCACGAACCAGTCCACAGGCGGTCGTCTCCGACGCACTTCTGTCCAAAAGCCATGGTCACGGTTCACTCACTTTCCAGGCGTCCCGACGATTTGGGTCGACCAGCTGGAGCGACCACGCGGAGGATCCAACCACCGAGCTGGCATACATGCATTCAGCGTCCGAACCTTTGTTAAACTCTCCGTACACATCGGATGACGAGGAGGAACCTCTTTTGAAGCGAGGAATCGACGAGTCGCCTCATTCCGATGTGCTTTTATCCATGATCGAAGAGGTGGGCTCATCACCTGGACCGTATTCCGATAGCGCGGAATCAGGCACCGACGAGCCTCTCAGGTCAAAGGTTCCCCCCAGACACTCCAAACGCAGCCATCAACGGTCTTCTGTGAACCACTCGATATCCTTCAGCAGCATCGTTCACGCTGTTGCTGACGGATGTGCTTCCCTTGACCTCCTTCGCAAACCAAAGACTAAACCCAAGTCCACGATCAAACCCAAATCCCACGAGCCTAGCCCAAATGCGCACGACCCGACCTCCAAATGGGCTCCCAAGCAGGGGCAGATAGTCATCAAGGTGTTTGTCCCCTCGACGGACGACATCTGGATGTTCCGTGTGCCACAGGACATCAACCTCGCCGACTTCACATCGAGGGTGGTGACCAAGCTTGGATTTGGCGTCTGCTTTAGCGGGAGCCTTTGGGACGAACCCAAGTACTACTTCATGACGGACGAGCGGTTCAAGTCGTGGGTCAAGGGGCGGATTAGGTTCGGGCGGAATCTACCTATCGTGGCGCATATTCTCGCGCCTCTGCCGTTGGTGAGGCTGAGTGTGGATGGGGACGGGTGCGAAGTTTGGTGTTATGCATAACAGAGGGGGGCATGTCTATGATAGTCACTCAATGGTATCGGGATACTTCCGAGACGGAGGATCGTCAACGATGAGTCCAACTGTCAACATACACTCAGGTGCAAGAGGCGTGCGTTCGGCGACTTCCGAACACGCACTCCCGTTAGGTCCCTAAGCTTTCAAGTACCAGGGGTCCCTGATTTCTGCCTTTCGGGTAATGTCGGGGTTACCGCAGCGTTTTCGCTCAGTTTGTGTCTAGCACACGCAGAATGCATTTCTGCCTCTTCATGCCTTACCAAAGGGACCCAAAAATATGTATGATACATCACTCTATCTACTTACTTTTCAGTAAAATCTATTTCTCGTTTCACTATGACAACTTTGTCAGAGACTCATATTCCTTCTAAATTAAGTCATATGAACCGATTGTTGATTCCGAAATGCGAGCGCGTGACTTCACTGGGTCGCGTCCTTGGTCGTGCTCGGTCGCGTCTCTTCTTCTCCTTCACTTTCTACCCTCTTTTTAGACTACCCCAGACTATGATACACCATTTTCTCGATGGAGTCCTTCCCTACTAGTGAAGTAGATAATTACTCACGTTGGCTTGCATCTTCAAGACCTCAATTATGGCCTTCACACAATCCCCCACGTTCATATCTAAGCGATGGTGCTGCACTACCATTAAACCATAATCCTGATTCACCTCTGGGCAGCCACCATGAGGCAGTCTCAGGTTCTGTGTATGTAAGTTTGTTCCCTTGCCTTCTCTCCTCCAAGTCACTCTGGTGTGCCAAACTCATCTCGTCTAGTCCATCCAGCACTCGTCAAACCAACTCTCGCAAGAACAAATATCGCATCTTCTTGACACCGGCTCCCCGGCTGCATTCATGGCATTATATCAATATAGCATTCTCACTGTAACACCTATTGATGGGTTCCATGCTTTCCTCTGTCCTCACTGCCTCGTCTTCGTCAAATCCAGCATCTTGGTCTCGCTTTCTCTCTCTGTTCAAGGTCATTTCACAGTTCTCAGCAATCACTATCGCCACAAATCCTGTATAGCACAACATGCACGCAATGAAGGTAGTTCAGCACAAGTAATGCTCAAATGATTTGACTCTACACTGGATTCCTCTGCTTCTGTATCCCCTCTGTCACTTTCTCCATCACCTTCTGAATCTCTCGCCTTAATTCCTGTCACCAGGTAAGTCTTTCCAGTCATTTTATTGGGTATCAACTAAATGCCATGTTCATAGTGCATCTGATATATCTAACTCCGAATCCCACTCTAAGTCGGTTGTCTATATTCCTCCCCCCTTCACTCCATGCTATGGACTGCCATTTCGCTGGGACCTTGCTCCCGATTCCAATATCCAGGTTAGCTTGCCATGGCTGCGCACTCTACATGGCAAACCAGACGAACTTTTGTATATGTTGAATATCCTCGATGGCCAAGCATTTGCTTGCTCTCTAGACTGCACTCGTTACATTCAAGATACCGGCGGTGACTGTTGCACTCCCTGCGTTTCTCTCACTCCAGCTCTAGACGAACTTGGCAAGTCAATCCCTCTTTACCAGGCCTGCACAAGGCGCTCACTCAAGAATGTTCTCCAACTGTCTCAGAGTGTTGATGAGCGCTCCAAAGAACTTGAGCATTGGAAGCTCAAGGTAAGAGCTCTGTTTTTGCATACATTATGTTTCAACTACTTACCATCACTTAGTCACTCAATGATGTCCGTTCGATCAACAATAAGCTGAATACCATCAAAAGCCATTCTGCTCTTCTCATGGCAATCTCGCAGACCGATGTTCCGTGGCTTCAGTGCATCCTTCAGGTTCAGATCAACAACAGCGCTGGTATCAACACCATCATCAGACACATTGAGGAAGCAATTTGTTAAAGTTTGGAGGTCCGAAGGTCCGGAGTTCAGCAGAGCAAGTCTGGTGCTATTCGTACCGGAGCTCAGCTGTTGCCTAAAGTGGGTGAGAACAACTGTATTTATCTATTTGTACCAGAGCTATAGTACATTAGCCTTAGAGTAAATAGTATGGAGCAAGTAACTCACCTCAGCTGTTGCCTAAAGTGGGCGAGAACAACTGAGGTGCAAAGGGAAGAAGTGGGAGATTATATACTGTATGGTGAAGGCACACTCGTACCTCAATAACCGTCAGGGAAGAGAAGAAAAAGAAAAGTATAGTAAAGAGGTGTTACCAAGTTACAACACTACTGTAAGTGAAAAACAGTGTTCCAGAGTTAGCAACTCCTGAACTCTGGAGCAGTGGGATGTCTAGGTGATCCTGTCAGAGGACCGGACAACCGGAATACCTTCCGGAGTAAGTAATATCTTGTCACAGATCTCTGACGTGTTACATGAGGCGATGTTCCACGATAGGATCGCCTCGTCGCAGGCTGTGACGACATGCTTGTCCTCGTCAAAGAAGTGAACGGATCGTATTCCAGTCTGATGTCCTTTGGAAAACGTCTGCGTGCATTTCCCAGAACTGGTATCCCATATCTTGATGGTCTTGTCTTCCGATCCTGACGCGAGCATGTTCCCCCCTTGAGAAACGGCAACACAATTCACCGACTTGCGATGACCCATCATCCCACGAACCAACTTCCCAGAAGACATATCCCAAATGATGATCAGATTGTCTTCCGATCCCGAGAATAACCGCAGTGAGTCGCTAGAAAATACTAACGAAGTCACTGGTCCTTCGTGCGCAGCTAGATGGTACAACGGTTGTGCCGTCTCCACCGACCACACCTGGATCGCATGGTCGCGTGAACCAGACGCTAGTAACGCACCGTTCTTCGAGAACTCGATACACGTGATCGGTTCAGTGTGGCAACATTTGTGCTTCAGATGTTCCCGGCCGACCTTTGGGTCCCATACCGCGACGGTACCACCTTCGAACGCGGCCGCCAAGAAGGCACCAGATGGAGAGAAGCGGGCGAAGAGTGATGTTGACGAATGATCTCCAAGGCTCGCGATGTTTCCGCTTGTAATCGTACTCCATACTTGGACGCCATGCTCAGCGCCAGCTGTAGCGATCAAATCGCCGTTTGGGGAGAAGACGATGGAGTGGATGGGGTTGTGCAGGGTGAGGCCTGCCCGGAAGACGGACCAAACATCATCCCCACCCGGATGCTGGACGAGTGTGCCAAACGATTGGTATTTGAAGGTTTTGTAGATGGCACTGTTGGTGGGAATGAACGAGATTGCTGTGAGATAGACGTGTAGTGCACACTGGGAGATGCAGTCCATGTAAAGTACCACGAGACGCTCAGCGTCTTCAAACAACGTCAACACGTCTTTGGGAACCTCGCGTAAGGTCTGTAGACCATCCTCAGCTCAGACGAGAGGAGAAAACAAACGGACAAACCTTCAGCCAGCTAATCCCCTCGCGGAGCATCACTACAGCGCTCTCGAGCTCGCCGAAGATACTGAGTGCCTCTATCCAGCATAACAATACAGTAGTGCTGAACCTTTTCAGCACGCCAAGGAGTGCCTCACCG
>JBBPQU010000800.1:0-14500 GCA_038092655.1 Boletus sensibilis
AATAGAACATCCTGCTCTAGAAGCTCTGATTGGATGCCTCAGAGTATTTTGTCATGAAAATTTAAAACTATTCAGCCACAAAGAAACATAAATGAACAAATATCATTTTGTTGCAAGTCACTGCTGCTGATTTGGAAAGTGATGATGAGATGATGCAACCACCATTCACACAGTGGCCTTCAAGTTCAACCACTGCTGCTCAAACCATCCAGATAAGCTCATCATTCTTAAGCAAAACCCTGAGGCTACTAGTTAAAATTTCATTATAGGTCACTGCTGCTGCAGTGGAGGACAATGATGAGGTCAAGGTGATGGGACCACCATTCACACAACATGCAGCCTCATCAGCCACTAAGCACACATTAGAAGACGTCATTGTATCTGATAGTGAGCTAGGCACACCAAGCAAAGACAACATCATGGTGGTAGACATTCCAAAGGCAGCCACCAGTAAGGACAAGGTGAGCCACAAGGCACCTCATGCCACTACATCAGTAAATCTTATTTCTCTACATTTGAGACAATGCACACTCATAGTTTGTAGACTTTGGTTGGGGTCAGAGCAAGGGATCCAGTGGTTCCTCCATAAAAAAAAATCAAACAGCTTCGACCCCCTCTCAGGCTGAGATAGAGTCTACCACAAGTTTGATCACATGTTTGGCAGAGTGGGTCTATGACAAGGATGGGTATATCATCGACATTGTGAAAAAGCACCACAAATACAACAACAAGGACTTGCCTGTCCCCATTGACTTTTGTTGGTCTAGGTCATTTATCTCTACTATAACACTTTGGTGCAGCACCCAGCCCAACGTGCGGAACATCCCAGACAAAGAACTTGCAGTTGCCTTACAACTTGTCTTCAATGCTGTGTACCCAGACATCAAATATTGCATCACCATAACAGAATCAGTCTTCTCAGTCATAAATCTGATCTTTCAAGATATCACTACATATACTGAATACTAAGTCTATAGGCACTTCAGTACCTAAGCAAGTGGCGGAACAGCTTTGGCTCAGCTGCCCTCATGATGATGATAAATTTCATTTCCAATCTTGGTAGCTCTAACACACATTCAATTGCAGAATATTTGGAATCAGATTACTGCTTCTTACAGGATGACTTCAAGTCGAGGGAAGCCAAAGGAATGTATTGTTCACCTTTCCTCTTGGAACTCATCGTGGTAACACACCTCAGCAACATCACTACCTGCATTGAGATGCCCGGTTGGAACACAGGTGCAATGGCCATGGGGCAGGATGGCAAAGGAGTGATTGCCTTAGCTGCAGCAGCAGTATGTTCACTGTGGTATCCTTCAGTTGCACTGATGAATAATTTATTAGTTGGAATGTGCTATCTTATTGATTGCTGAGGAACATTTGGAGGTTGAGCCAGAAACACCAAGTGGTGTTAATGGAAAATCAAAGGTCAAGCTTCTGAAGGTGATCAACAAACAAACTGGCTAGGGGACAACTGTCCCATTTCAATTCTCATCAGCAAACTGGAGTGGTGACACTGCTGCCTACAGGGGGTCAGTCTGTAGGAGAGGACCAGCCTTTGTTCAGGAAGTCTTCTCTGAAGCCCATGTCCTCAAGGTCGTCAAGGCTGAACCATCACCTGGTGCACTGGCGGGCAGTGAGACTAGCACCTGAGGCTGTAGTAATGAAGGTTCATTTACTACAGTTGTTGAGAAACTGTGGAACTTTGAACCTCAACAATTGTTGGTCCTCAAAAATGAAGCTTGAGCACAGCCACATTACTTTTCTCATTCTCTCCCTTCTCAACATGTTTTTCTACTTCCATCATATGTTTTTTGTGCCACATTCGACACTTACATAATCGCTTCTCTGCCTGTTCTCATGCACTGCTGGCAATTCCAAAGCATCCACAACATGTCTGTTTTTGGACACATAGGCTCAACACCTCCTCCCCTCCCTTTTCTGCTTGTTTCCTGGGTTCTCTAACCCCAGGGATTTTTGGAATGGATTACAATGATGCTTGACAGTGTTTGTTCACCTTTCTAACTGCTTGAATTATAACATTAGGATATATACAAGTAGATATATGGCCATAAGAGAAAACACTAAAATGCAGTCGCATTTTTGAATGGCTGGCTATATGTCTTAGGAAGCTTGATCCCCAAGTAGTTAATATATGTAGTAATGTTGTCCTAGCAGCTTATACAGCCAGGGGCTGTCCCTGTGATGTAAGAGTAGATAGTTCCTCCTACCCCTAAATTACAGAAAAGTGGTTCACACTTTTGATTGGACCAGTAGATGTACTCTTAATTTTTTTTTTCTGTGTTTATTGTCCAGCAGGGCAAGCCCTATGTTGGACACTACATACTTGTAAGTACAGTCTATGTATTGGGGGGGTCAGTGGTTGGGGTATCTCTTGAAAACGGCTCTGTGTACGAAGCGAAGCCTGTGTGGGGCTATGTGAAGTGATCTCATGATGGGTCCTGAGTGTGGTTTGGGAACTATGTAGGGGGTAAAGAATTGTAGAGTATCAAATCATAAACATTGTTTGGGTGGTACAATGACAGCATGCACACTGTGGTCATGACGGCTGTGTGGTGGTTACTTTGGGGGGACAGGTTTCCGAACAGTTTTGTGAAGTGGCCAGTTTCATTGATGAACTGCAATGTGTGTTTGATACACTTTGGGTCTGCGAGGAGGCTCAGGATCTGTCTAGCTTTGTTCCAGGTGGTAAGCTATAGGCGTGCTCTTTGGTGTTTGTATCTTGGACAGTGGAGGAGGTAGTGGACAACAGTCTCATTGTGGTCTGGACAGTGAGGGCATGAGGGGAGATCTGACTTTGTTATTTGGTGGAGGTGTTTGTTGAGCAGGGTGTGGCCAGTGTGAAGCTAGAAGAGGATGGCAGCATGCCATTTTGCAAGTTCTTCTATTAGTTTTAGAAATTTTTCAAAGGGGAGGGAGTTGTTGATTGCGAGGGCGTTAGTGGTGTGGGGGGATTTCTGGAAAATGGATTGTCTAAGCTCTTTCAGTTTGGTGTTCATTTGTTGTTTTGCTGCTGCTTTGCTTCTCAGTAGTAGTTGCCAGTGCCCTCTGATCCCTTTCAGTTGGGTGGGGAGGAGTCGTGCCTCGCTGTTGTTGCCTGTTGTTGCTAGTTTCACTGCCTCATCTGCCTCTTTGTTGCCCAGTATGCCTGTGTGCCCTGGAGTCCACCTCAGTGATAATGTTTCGATGTGATGGTGTGTGAGGGCCGATTGGAAATTAGAGTGGAAAATGACCATTAGGTAGTGACCTGGCCCAGACTGGAGTGCAGTCGATGCCTGTACTGCTGCCATGTTGTCTAGTCCTAGGGACACTGATCAGATTCTTCTTTGCTCCCTTCTCAACAGTTCAACTGCTAGGATCATTTCAATTATTTCTCCCTTGTATACTGTGTGATCAGCTATGGTACCTAGCTCAAATCTCAATTCTCTGGTTTTGATCCCATTTCTTCTCATCACTGCTACTCCTTCTATTTTTCCTTCATACCCCAATCTGTCTGAGTATAGACACACATCATGTGTTATCTCCGCTTCAATGTCTTGTAATTGTGCTTCAATTTGGTCTGATATGGTTTCAAGTTTGACGTCTGGGATCTATTTCATGTCGTGGTGGACTGGAGTGATGGTCTCAAATTTCCATGGGTCCCAGTTGAATGTGTTGGTCAGGCAGTGAAGTGGGGATTTGTGGTGTTTGGGGTATCAGAATGTGCTGATAACATGTTTGTGTAGGGAGTGCAATGGTGTGATGGTGGCCATTCATAATGATGCATGGCCGCAATATTTGCATAGTAATATTGGTATCGGCTGTAGGTCAGCATGTGCAAAGAGTAGATCTGTGGCCGTAGTATTCATTCCTCCCATTATGTGGATCGCCACAAATCTCTGGACGCTTTCCAACTTCTTTCTAAATCCTCTTGCTCCCCATCTGTCCTCTTTCTTCCCTCTCTCCTTGTCCAGCATCCTTGTTCCCCATATGTCTACTGCATATAGCATTTTCGGGACCGCAACTCCCTCATATAGTTTCTTCATCAGCCTGGTCTTTACTTCTTTTGAAGGCTTCGTCATTTGTTTGCTGGCTAGTACATATTTGGTCCCTTTCACGATGGCGTAGGCAGAGTGCTGGTTGAAACACAGCTCATGGTCTATGTATACTCCTAGGAACTTGTAGCTGACTGATGGTGCAATGATGTGGTCCTGAATCGTGATGAGTAGTTGGTGGATAAGCATGGTTTTTCCCCTATTCTGGGGATCTGGTGTTCTCATTCTTGAGATGCCCATGAAGGTGGTTTTGTCTAGCTTGAACTTGGCAAAGTGGTTTCTGCTCCATTCCAGTGCTCCTCCCTCCTTCCCCTCCATGATTTCTTTCAGCTTCTTGTTTGCCTCCTCAAAGTTCTTCCCCCTTGCGGCAAACACTGTGTCGTCTATAAACCCTAAACCTATCTTGTCCTTTGTGTTACCTGTCACACTGATGAGGTCCACATTATAGAAGAGGAATGCGATGGGTGACATGGGGCATCCTTGGTCAAGACCTATGGAGATTTGGAATGTCAGTGAAGTGAAGTTGTTGAATGAGAGAGTAGTTCGTCTGCCTTCAAGGTGTCGACTGTACCAATCTGTATATTCCTTGGGGATTCCTTTTGAGCACATATTGTGGATGAGGCATTTGATGACAACACTTGGGAAGGCCACTTTGACGTCTAGAAAGAGCAGGGAAACATATTTGTCAGTACTGTGAGCCCATGTGTTGTAGAACTACAAAGGGGTTCGGAGGACTGAAGAAACAGTCCTGAACTTGCAGGGATGGTGAAGGGACACGAGTATTGTCCAAAGGAATTCTACTATGAAGAGAAGTGTTATCAGGAGAGGTGCCCAAAGGTACAAACCTGAGAGAAAATGGATCCAAAAGTAATCTGGATTGAAATGAGATTGATCCAGTCGGTCCGGAACCAGATGTGCAGGGGTCTGAAGAGAAAGAGCAGAAGTCCGAAGGAGCGAAGGAATGAGACGGAAAGTGAGAACAATGGTAGTTCTCGAGCAGAGGCTCACGATGAGCGGTGTAAGAGACAATGGACAGACTTGAGAAACCAATGTGAAGGTAACTAGATTCCAATATTCCTAGGTTACAGCCTTTATAGTCCATACTACTCCAGAATGACAGGAAGTGAGGTACATAGTGTACAGGATATGTCAGTGGTATTGGAAATGACAGGACACATGCTAAACAGTCTAATGAGACAGTCTAGATGCAGTAGGAATGGATATAGTGCAAACGGAGTGAACAAGAAACATCCGGACTGACCTGGACTTACTTCGGACTCAGACAGACTTACCAGATGGACGGATGGATGGATAGGGACTTTGGAATATAGTTGGACCATGATGGACTAGCTGTGAATGGAAAGGAGTGGTGTAGAATGTGGTGGAACGGGCCTCTATAACCGTAGGGATTGTATGATCTCTACAGCGTTGTGAATGAACTTTGTGAGAAGATGGATCAAGTCCACTGTGGATCTTCCTGGTCTACCTTTGAAGTGGGTGGGCAATAGAAGGTCATGTTGTTTGGCCATGTATGTGATATTGTCAGTGACACAGGATGAGAGAATTTTTGCCATGGTATCTAGGAGGGCAATTGGTCGGTATGCCTTTGGGATGGAGTAGTCGGGTTGTTCAGGTTTCTGTAGGATGACTGTGGTTGAGAGTTTCCATTTGTTGGGGTAAAATCCTAGGTCGAAGACCACTCTATATATGTTTCCTAGGTAGGGGGTGAGGAGGTCAGCAGCATTGGTGAATACGGCATTGCAGACCCTGTTAGGGCCTGGTGCTTTATATGGAGAGAGTTTCTTTATTGCTCGAGAGATTTGTTTGTCAGTGATATTGGTGAATGGGCACACTGGGTCGGGATACTGGTTTCCATAGATATCTTGGTCGTGGTTTGGGAGCAGTTTGAAGAAAGTCTTGTAGAATATTTTGCTCTTTTCTTGATTTGACTATTCATCTTTATGGGGGTCGTTGTTGGATTTTCTAAGGTTGGGTATACATGAGACAAAGTGATCCACAGGTTCGTCAATGAGATACTTATGTGCCTGCCAGAGGTTGGACAGGTCCATATTTTCTAGGTATTCATTCCAGTGTTCTTCCTTGGCTTTCTCAATCTTCTTGCTGAACTCATTACAGGTGATCTTGTATTCATCATGTACTGGGTTGGTTCTGTGCTGGTGGTGGGCCTTGGATTTGTAGGTGAGTTTTTTGAGGTTTTGGTTGGTGGTGTTGAGTTCAGGTGACCACCACCTTTTGGTGAAAGGTGAGGGTTTGATGAGTGGGACCTTTTCTTCAATAGTGGTGGTGATTGCTAATGAGAGAGCTTCAAGTTGGATTTTGGCTTCCTCTATCGTCGTGATGGGGCCATTCTGTGGGAGATGGGTTAGCTTTGGTTCCAGGGTGGTTCTGAATTTCGTCCAGTCCATAGATCTAAAGTTGCGTCTTGCTGGGGTGTTGGTGAGTTCAGGGGCGAGGTTGATTTTGGTGATTACTGGGAAGTGGTCAGTGTTGACCAGCATTGCTTCCTCTTTTGTGTTGCACATGGTGATGGCTTCTATTAAATGAGATGTGCAAAACATGTTGTCAGGACATGTTAGGTTACCTGTTACGTTTGCCTGAAGGGTTGGTATACCAGGCGGGAGCACCATTTTGAGGTTGTACGTTGCCAGGATGTCCAGTAGCAGTCTTGCTGCATTCAGATTGGCAGTGGTGAATAAATGGTGGTGGTTGGGGTGGTTCCACATCGGGTGGTGTCGGTTGAAGTCACCTAGAAGGACGATTCCATTGGTGTCGTTATTTTGGGCCACTCCGTGTTGTGTGGCTAGGTGGTTCACCAGGCAGTCTAGGGTGAGGTGGTGAGTACTGTCGTTGTAGATGTTGTATATACGTAGCTTCCCAAACTCTCCAGATAGTTTGATGGCGATAATGTCTGGCAAGTCTATTGGAATGATACTCCAGTGGTCCTTGGAGATGTTCTTGTTGATGAAGATGATTGATCTTGATCTCTTGGCATTTGTTGTGTTGTGGTTGGAGGGGTAGATGACATTCCACTTGGAGTTTGATGTTGTGAGATTGACGAAGTTGATGACGGGTTCTTGTAGGGTGGTGATGTCGTACTTTGCTAGGTCGAGTTCTTGTAGCAGGTGTTGTTGGGCGTTTTTTTTTGCTTTGTTGAGGTTTTGTTGCCATATTCATAGAGATCTCCTTGTGTTGCAGTTTTCGTGTTGTGTGTCATTCATGATTCTCATGTGCTGATGGCTTCCTCAGTGCTTTGGCAGCTGGGAGAGTAGTACCTGGTGGCATTCTGTGAATCCTCTCCTGGGGTGGACCTACCGGGTGTTGGCATTCTTATTCCATAAATGGTAGTATCTGATTACATAATCATAGACTACTTACAATTTCGTACTGTAGCCTTTTACTTTAGTGACTACAACTAGAGTATTCTACAGGTTATGAGCCCTGCTTGTGCCCAGTAGATCATTCACCCAGACTTGGACTCAACTGGGATGCCTCACTCAACACGACTCTGGCATGGCAGGAAGAAAATTCTCATACTGGACCTTGCAGCAGATGGACGGAACTGGTTGGACTACTGCGAGAAGCTTTTTCAAGCAGTGGCAGTACAAGGGCTAACAGGTCTACTTGACGGTACTGAAACAAAGCCAACTGACCCATGGAACCCATTGCAGTCAGCTGCATGGATGTGCAATGACACCAACATGCAGTACCTACTGATCACGACCACCCCACCAACCATTCACAACAACTTCAACCTTAGTACAACAGCTCATGAAATGTTCACACAACTACTAAAGCTATTTGAGAAGTCTATGGTACACGAAGAAATCATGCACACAGCCCCATGCACCCCAGAGCCATTTGGCAGCATCCATCAAAGGTGTGATGAGCAAGGACATATGGCATGGAAGTACAAACAGGCCAGGAACAGGCTGGAAGGTCACATAGTCAAGAAGTCGAGACACAGGAGGCATCGTGAACAGAAATGCAACATGGAAAGCCTCGAACAAGTCAAGCTGAGGGGTTGGAGGGGTCAGGACAACGATGGCAAGGATACTGAGGTCCATTGCACACCAGTCAAGCCCCAGGAACCCACAATGGCAAGTCAGGAGGCTGACGACACAGCCACTGACACCATGAACCCAGACACGACATGTGCCAAGCCCACAAGGCCAGAGGGCATGTCGCAGAATCCACCAGACAAGTTGACAACCACACAGACTATATGGACACCACAAGATGAGAGATTGAGCAGAGAGGGCTGACGAGAAGCAGCAGGTGTCAAAGTCAAGATTGAGGAGGTCGATGAACAGATTTGGACGGCCGACAAAGAAAGTCAAGTGCAAGAGCATGTCAACAGCAATGCCAGTCAAGTGGAGACATCTATGGATGAGACCACTGTGATGAGCACAGCGAACGCATCCATGGACGCAACTGCACAGAACCAGCCCAGCACGTTGCTCATGGGGGAGCGAGATGGTTGAACGATGACCAATGATGCTGGAGCAGACAGCGATGAGCTGACCACCAGGTTGAGCTTGAGGGTTGACTAGGACGATGGAGGGGGTGAGAGATGCCCACCAGCAAGTCCAAATGAATCCAAAGACTCACCAAACAAAGCCAAGGCTACTCAGGACCAAGGCAAGATGACGAAGAATGGCATGGGCGCATGAAGCACGTCATGCAACCACCCAGTCAACATGAAGATGACGAGACCATTGAGAGACCCTGGGGACGTGACAGGCAGTGACGAGCACTGTCCAGACATATCCACAGAGCCATCTGACCAACCTGAGGGCATGAGGACGTGAGGCAGCAAGCAGAGGGTCAAGGAGGTCAAGTCAAGCGAAATGAGCATGTTGAGGGTGTCAAGGATGTCGAGAGGGTGTACAGAGGCTGCTGGGGGGAACAGCTATGAGTTGCATCGACCAGAGAGTCCCATTGAGCCACCAGCCGAGTCGATGAACCCCACAGACGTCCAAGTTGAGCCAGGCAGTGGGACGAGCATCAAACAAATCGACCATGTGGTATGTGAAGGTGAAGGTGCAGGGACCAACGAGGGGATCGGAGGGACTCACCAGGATGTCCAGATTAAAGGCGAGAACACCAGGACGCATCGAGACAAGTCAGTCGATGGGGAAAGTGCAAGTACGAGGATGCAAGGGCGATCAATGATGAGAGTCGAAGAAGCCGGTCAGCACACCTTAACGGATGTCACAGACATACCTGGAGCACCCTGAGAGCCACCAACACCACTCACTAGTCCATCCAAACAACCACAGGCTGAGAATGAACTCCCGAGCATCCAGCTCGAGGGGGAGATGAGTTAGTATGTGACCTGGGATGTTGGGTGTACCTGCAGCGATACGAACACGTCGGGACCACCTGAGGGTTACAAGGACCCTAGGAACAGACCTAAGGGACCACAGAACATGTTAGAATGAGAATGAGAGAGCTTGGAGCAGGAGAGTGGATGGAACTCACCAGAGAGAGCTCGAGATGAGCCAGATGAGCTGGGCAGCAAAGCAGCCATACCAGATGACATCCAGAGCGACCAGGAATGTTCTAGGAGCGTCAGGAACGAGCGTGTCACTGAAACGAATGCACTACATTGAGATCTGAGGCCAGGAGGCCACTTGGGTGATCAAGGCGAGTTGGGAGACATCAAGGGACATTGGGACCACCGAAACATTGTTGAGGCGCCGGATATGATGGAGAACATCCCAGGAGCGTCTGGAACGAGTGTGTCGTCAAAATGAACATGCTACATTGAGTTAGAGGGTCTGGAGGCCATCTGGGTGAGGAGAAGGTGTCGAGAAGCGATGAGGGCAATGGAACATGCTAGAACAATGGCAATGGCGTTGGATACAATGGGAGATGAGGTGGAAAGGATGGCGCAATGAGCGACTCGTGCTACGACTCAAAACGAGTCAGAATGAAGTTGCTAGCTGAAGACGAGTCAAGTCAACATAAATAGTATGAATGGATGATGAACGGCATACCTGAGCCATCCACACCACTGGGGAAACATCCCAGACGACCTACCGAGCCGGTAAACCCACCACATCAACATGGATGACTCAAAACGACACCCAGAAAAGTCAGTCAAAATGGAGAAATCAACTCACTGAGTCATACAGTCACATTGCAGCCATATCAGGCGAATTGGATGTGCCGGACACGTTGTATATGGAGTTTAGATGTTGGGGAAGTGATCTTGAGGTGCGGAATGTGAGTACGGCAGCACTGGAGTCGATCGAGGTCGACCACACAACTAGGACAGTACGAGGACATTAGCCAAACCGCGACTTGCCATATTGGGCAATTGCACGAGCGCAGTGCAACGTGACTACCACAGACCACCTACGGATTCATACAGACACGGAAATCATTCCACTTATTGATTTTCTGGTATTTTTCATTTGATTCTATCTTCTGCTCATTGGAGCAAACACTTATAGGTATTGTCTTAGCCTCTCGTATTTGAGGGGGAGTGTTGGAATTCATATCCCATATATGGTAGTACATGATTACATAAGCATAGCTACATCGCACCATTCTAACCTTTAGTTTTACTTAGTGACTTACTGAGTATTCTACAGGGAACCCAGGAAACAAGCAGAAAAGGGAGGGAAGGAGATGTGGAGCCTATGTGTCCAAAAACAGATATGTTGTGGACATTTTGGAATTTCCAGCAGTGCACAAGAACAGGTGGAGAAGCAATTATGTAAGTGTTGAATGCGGCACAAAAAACATATGACGGAAGTAGAAAAACATGTTGGGAATGGGAGAGAATGAGAAAAGCAGTGTGGCTGTGCTCAAGCTTCATTTTCAAGGACTGAGAATTGTCGAGGTGCGAAGTTCCACATGTTTCTCAACAGTTGTTGAGAAAATGAACCTTCATTATTACAATACTGCCTGAAACTAGCACTGTCAATCCTCACTTTTTGTTGTGTAAGACCCCACCATCCAAGTCGTGATCTTTGATTTGATTTAACATATTTCCAGGATTTACTGCATCAGTAAATTTGCAAGTTGCTTTTGCAAGCTTTTTCATAACTTTTTCAGCTTTTACCCTACCTTTTATGTCTGTGCTCGCCACCTGAAAAAAGCCGAAAAAGTAGATCTATCTTCTTTTTCTCTCCCTTTTCATGGCTTTTTCTCTCCTTTTCATGGCTTTTTCTCGGTAGTCAGGCAGAGGGGGCAGAAAAAGCGCGTTGAAAAGCAAAAGTATCTGGTATACTACTACATGTAGTACGTAGTAGTACCCAGTCAAGTCCACAAAGCAAAAGGCATGAATGCACAGAAAAGCAGGATGCGAGGAAAAAAAAAGTTAGCAGCAATAAAGTTGAGGTGCCTCAGGTATACTAGTACTGTGGGTTGTGAAGACACACAGTGACCAGCAGAATGAGGGTGATGGAGAGACAACACAACAGTGGACCTTATTCTGTCCGAAAACATCAGTTCTGATGCTATATAATAAACGAATGGAGCAGAGGGCGTACACATCAATGCTCGTGGATCATGGCTGAGCACAGCCATCTCAGAGGTGGACTTGAGAGGCTGGAACCTGTGGTCAGTACTAGTAGTGAGCATGCATAACATGCCAGCAATGAGGTCGCCAATTGTCTCCAGTTTTCAGTTTGAGATTGACTGGTAGTAAGCTTCTGTTTGTCCACCCCAGTTCTCGTGTGAGAATGCGGCACACTTGGTACTCTCTTTTCCAGTCGCCTTATTGAGCATTCGGGGGAGCTTTCTGTTCGACCGTTTCCCTGGTGCGGGCAGTGCCTTGCCAGCACTATTTGCACTCCCCTTGTTTGGTTCACTATGGCTGGTGGGCGCATTGCTGATATCTTCGTCAATTAGATCCTCTCCACCGACTGTACTCGTGATCTTTTCGAGTTGACCATCTGCAGCAAACTTGAATGCACATTCCAGCTGCAAACAGCATGTTAGACTGATAGCCGAGCAAGCAAGCTAGATTCAAGTTTACCGCAGTGGTGCAGAGTGTGAGGGTACCTCTGATTCCATGGATGCATTTTGATGGAAGGTCAAGGCTGGGTATATCCACCCAGCCGTAGGTCTGCTGCAGATGGGTGGGCCCGAGGAGATCGAAGAGAAGAATAGACTGAAAAGCTTTATCAGGGGAGGTACTATTGAAATCTTTGTATGCGAATGTGCGGTCTTCCAATAAAATTGCAGCAAACTCTTGCATGTCTTCAGAATTCTCCTTGAGGAAACTGGCCACGATCTGACAGGCAACATTGCCAATCATGTTGTGCCATCGGTTGAGGCATTGAATGACCTGCCTGTAGCATCAAGTTATTGTTTGACGTAAAGATGAGTCAAGAGATACCATGAGCCTGAACAGCAAGCATAAGACGTACCAGGCCGTAAACTGGCAAACCATATCTGATTTCATCTAACTCGTCGAATGCAGGATATACGACCTTGATGATTGCAGCAAGGACACGAGATAAGTCTTCTTCAACTACAGACCATACATTCTTTTCATCCCCATACCACAAGATGAGGCAGGGGATCACTCTCTTGGACCACTTGTCCTCGGGATCTTCTCGCATGAGCTGAGGGAGGTCGGCTTTCATGTATTTCCATTTGATCGCACTAACGTCCTTCCTCAAGTTGACAGCACGGGTAGCCGACGTGGTGCCCTTAGTCACCTTATCCTTGGTTCCCGTTGGTTCGGTCTTCACCTTCTTAAATGGAGTTTCTTTGATGATACCCACGGCAGTCTGCATGCAACGAGGTAAGGACCGCAGCATTATATAAAACTTTACTTGTCTTCAGTGTGAGTCATGCTCCTCCAGCCTCTGGCTCAGGCTGGGGGTCTACCTCCATCTTGACCTCAGGCTCAAGCCCTGCTTGGGGCTCCTCTCCATCACTAGGTGAGCTGTGCTTGCATTTGAGGTTGGCCCGCTCACTACCCATTTGACTTCCAGGCATAAGCTCCATGAGGTCAAGAACCTCTTCCACATGTGCAAGTCTGGGCTGTTTCTGAGGGTAAGTACCACACTGTCGTCCAGTACTCGCAACCTTTTTTTTAATTGACTCACTCTAGCTGTACCCAGACCCTTTGCATGTTTCCCTGTGAAGCGGCGCTCATCGCTCTCATCGTTGGAGTCGAGGATGATTGCCCCACCTGGTGTCACAGCCTGTGACCATAACGAAAGGTAAGTGGAGTACTACCACCCATGTGTCTCACCCATGTACCCTAGCATGCTCAATCTCCCAATTGTCACTAACCGCCTCACTATCACTGTTGGCATCAGTGATTACTGCAGAGGCAGGCGCCACATGTAACTGTATCTGAGGGTAAGTGCATAATGGATGCCGTGCTGTGCACATCACCAGAACTGATTGCTTACTTTAGCTGGACCTGGACGCTCATGCGCATGACTCTCGCCGTCAGTGATAACAGCCCCTGTGGCTGTGCGGGCACATGCCACGTGTGACTGTATCGAAGGTAAGTTTGTCTGTGTCTCATAGCTCGCATACTAATTAGTTTTGGTCACTTACTTTAGCTTGAGCTACTGGTAGATCCTTGTGGTTCTCACTGACAGTGTCAGTGTTGGCTGCACTGGCACATGGGACAGATGTTCATAAGTTCTTTTTTCGAGCCCCAACATCATTGGGTGTGTCACCAGTATTAGCTTCCAGCAGCCTCTAATGTGTGGCTTTGGTGAGGACTTCATGAAGATCTGACGGTTTGGCCTTGTCCTCGAGGTCTATGAAGAGGTTGATGATTTTCAGGTGAGCTTGTGTTAAGTCCCAATGCTTACGAGGGTAACGTGGCCCTAGGATCATGGGCATCTGTTCCTGAGGATCCTTCTTTATAACACGAGGTTTCAGGCGCATAGGCGCTCTGCTTTTTTTTGCGTCAGATTGCTCCTTGACCATACCTGCCTGCAATGAGGCAATTCACTGGTAAGTGTTTTTTAGAACCTCTGCCTTATATTCCATGGCTTGTTTGGTCTGTTCCTCATCCACATGCTTCTGTGCAGAGGTGCGTCGAGGTGCAGGCTTGTCAGGTAGGCCTGGTCGCCAAGTTGCATTAGATGGCCGGGTGCGGTGACTTGAAGGCTCAGCTGGCTGAGTTTCAGTTGCTGGTGCTCTGAATCGACTGGGTGCTACCATGATAGAAGCGGAAGGAGGGTACAAAATGTAGGGACAGTAAGTGCAAGGCTAGAAGGGGGATGGAAAAGAAAGGTGGGCAGTATGAGTTCTATTGGCTCCGCTTTTATTGGGGCTGACCCTGTGCTAGTCCCCTTGCTTAGGTGGCATGTTCTAAAATTGGCTCGGAACTTGCTCACTCGAGCATGTGCTCCTCCCAGATGCCTGCTTTTCTGTTGTATACACAACTTCAGTATGCCTGTCCGAAGCCAGGCTGCAATTGTTGGTTCAAAAAC
>JBBPQU010000801.1:0-14498 GCA_038092655.1 Boletus sensibilis
ATACTTAGTTTACCTTGGTAACACTCTGTCTCCTGGTTGTCATGAAGTCTCAGGTATGCCCAGACTATAAAAGGTTGTACTTAGCCTTTAGAAAATTCATCTTTCGCTCTGTTGCATTGATCAAGAATGTTTCCTAAGTCCTTTGTCACTGTCCAACACCTTCCGCTCATCCGTCCTACTGTTCTATGCTATCGTGCGTCCATTCCGCTATGTTTTCCATCTGCATTTTCCGCCCAATATTCCAGAAACCATCCGGAAATACTCTTTCTTGCTTGGAAAGGTTTGGTGAGCTTTAGCTATATCCTTCTGCGCGTCTTCTCTTCTTTGGAATCCCTTTAGGGTCGAACATATTGCACCCATCAATTTCTTTTGCTACTGACCAGATTGGATTTATTCCTATCAAGGTTCAGAGTATTCTTTACACCGATAAGCGGATCAAGAGAGACAACGGATTACTATGCCAGCGCACAGCAGCTGCAACACAATAAGGATCCACCAATGGACCATGAGACAGGAAAGGGGTATGAGTAGTAGAGCGTAAATGCGAGTGCTACAAGGTGAACAGTATCTAGTGACAGCATAGTAGCATATCAAACAGAGGGACTGAGGATTGAGTATCTAATAGCAGCGTAACTGGCATACTAGCAGGGGGACTTGAGGCGGATTTATAGTAGTTTAACAGACATACTAAGGTCTCGGAGAGGCTTCTCACCTAATCGACAGTTTAAAGACTTATTGGTCTCATACCAGGTCTCACACTTAGCTCTACAGTTTAAGCACATGTTGGTGCTGCAATGATCTACGAAATAGACCAAGCTTAAGCAGTTTACGGTGATACTCAGCACCCTAGTGCGTATTGGATAGTGAAGACTACCCCCTTCCTACGGTAAGCGTAGGGGAATTGGCGGAAGATGACGAGGAAACAGAGGAAATCGTTTCAATACTGAGACTCAAAATGCACACAGAGTAGAGGTAGCAAATTATGCACACAGCCATCAGGAAGTTCTATATCACTGTATTCATTGACCAGTTCAGCAGCTGAATGACCGCCAAGTGAAGAGTGAGTAGGGTAGTGACCAGGGCATTCTTTGATCACTTTTTTCCTGTTGCTATCAACTTCAAAACTGATGAAGTGAGGGTGTTGACCTTCAAACATGATAGATTGTGCTCGTAGATGGACTCTGAGTACTGAGACCAACAGGGTAATCCAGCTGTTTGCTGTTCCACACATGCCGCAACAGTCAATAATGGAGAATTAGCGAGGACCTTCAAGTCACGCAAAAGCAGGCAATGTGTGTAATGGGCAGAAGCAAAATAGTCGAGGCACTTCGTAAGACACACATGGTATGGGCCATGGAAAAGTTTCAGATAAGACTCAGAATCATTGAATGATAGACAGCCAGAAAACTCAAGATCACAGTTTGTGCAATAAAGGTGGTGTGATTTCAAAGATTTTGACAACCAATCAACAAAGCTTTTAGGGGTTTCAAAGATGGTGGTATGTTCACAAGGATAATATAAAGGGTCATAATATAGAGGATAATGGGCAGGGTCATGTGAGCCTTCTGGTGGGCACCATGCCTCGTCAAGTAAACACGGCACAGTGCATGGTTTTTTGTGAATGAACCTGACAAGATTACACTAAGAAAGAGTTTCATGAATAAAACTGGACTCACATTCTAAGTGTTGCACCCTGGACTTTTCTAGCATTTGGTGGTGGGATCAAGTACTGTTTACAATCTTACATTTCAAACCCAGCGCAACAAACAAAGACAAACTTCGAGGGGGATCCATTTGCAGGGACTGGTATGTGCCTGTCTGTGAACAACCCTCCTCCACTACCATGGGAGTCGGGAATTCAGTGCATGTTAAGCTGAATTTCACCCTAACCTCTGCATTTCAGTTAAAGTTTTTAGAGTACACTCAATGCTTGCACCAAGGATGACAAAAACAGACAACCTTGGACATGTCACACTAGAGGGTACAGCAAATTTTTCATCAGGTTTATCCACTGGATTTGAGCAACATTTGGACCACATTCAGTAAATCACTGAATTTAACCAACTACATCTTCAGTGGAAAAAGTCATGAATTGAGGGATTCATTGAACTTTTCCATGAAAAAAGCGAATCTATTATCCACAGTGTTGAGGTGGCTAGACACTACATCAATATGCAAGCAGGCTAACAAGCATAAGGCCAAGACTGCCTGACTGAATCTTCAGATCAAGTGCATCATGTCGGCTTCCCTTTTACGGGAGATGCTGACTAAAGGTTGCTTCCTTGTCTGACATTCGTGGAAAACGGGCCTAAAATTTTCTTGTTCTTTGCATCGTTCGCAATGTAGGCCTGCCGTGGGTAGAGTGGGGGCCTTCCACCGTGCTCAATATTATGGTGAGTCAACACTATCTTCTGCGAGGAAGATCCTTTTGGTCTTCCTATGATGAACTCTCAGACCTGTTCTGTACCCTCGTGGAGACAACAACTATTGCCTTTTATCTCTGAACATGAATTTTCTGCGACGCCCTGAGCTCAAACTGACATGTTTGTTAGACAGAAAGCGAGCTGGGACGAAATATGCTGGTGGCCGTTCATCTCAGTAACGTAATGCCCGCCCTAGTTTATCCAACGCACACCGCCCAGAAGAGCCGTCGACCTCAACGCAAGACACCCGGTTACTTTCAATCGAATCCATGGTCAGAAGTTCAAAATCAGTCTTCACGTTGCAAGTAATGTCCAACATCAGTGCTGAAGCCAAAAACCACCGTATTTATTTTATATGTAAGTACGATAAACATATGGTCTATGAATACATCTCGTCCCAGTCGTCATCATTGGTTGCGCGGGAAGTGTTCTCGCTATTAGTACTGTCCAATGAAGGTATAACATTTACCCCGGAAACTGGTATCTGAGTTTTGGCCGGTTTACTCCGTACACCTTGTTGCATCTCGTCGACAATATCCCACATATCCTCGTCGTTGCCTACGGGTGCAGATGATTGGGGGGTACTCTGTGGTGGATCCAACAGCGTCTGTGGGTCATCAAAGGCATCCCAAAGACTTGCTTCGTCGACGTCCATCGCGCTCGCATCGCGACCGTTTCTAGATGAACCTTTGCCCGGAAGTGTAGGTGAAAGTGACGTGTGCGGTGACCCAGAATCAGCCGTCGACGCGCGGAGTGTAGCAAGTCGTTCTTCTTCAGCCCTGATCACGGCGTCAATATCAAAGTCATCGTCATCTGCCTCCGAGGATGCAGGAGGAAGCGAAGGAGCACGCGAGGACGCTCGGTCGCTCTTTAAATGAGGATTCTCGGATTCTTTGTCGTCTCCGTCGTCTTCCGTCCCGACAAGTGTGGGTTCGGTAAGATCAATGACGTCCGGGTCGTCGGCCAACTTGTTGTCGTTTGTGACGCCTTTGAATTCGTCACGCCATACGCTCAGGCGAACCTGGGGGTGCGTGTAGGTCAACACAACCCAGTCAAGGAACTCGGACGTCTTTACCTGCATGCGTTTGGAGTGACACAATTTCTCAACACGGTTGATTGTATCTTTGAATGAAGTCTTTGGATACATCCTGTGTGTCCAGAACTGGTATACCTGCAATAGCCGATTGAGATCCGCGTGCTGAGGGAGACATTGGTCAGCGTGAGCATACAACGTTCAAAGGGAGTGGGAGTGCACCTCGTTTCCTTTCCCCTTTGGTATAAATCCCTTGATGTCCTTGATGAGCATTGGAAAGCCCTCAGGTCCTACCAGCCTCTCCTCATCCAACTTCGGTAGAACCTTCCGACCCATTTTCTCCCCATCACCAGGCTCGCCCTTCCCTTCGTCCTTTCCAGACTGGCCCTTGCCGCTGCTACCAGCAGCCCCTGTTTTCGAACCGTCCGCCAAGGTCTGTGAAGGGGCCGTTTGTCGTGCACTCGCATGTCTCGCCTCTGCTTCTTTGGCAAGTTTTGCTAGGTCCAACGCCGGTGCAAGCGGCTTATATCTCAAATCATCGTCCTCCCCGTCCTTGTCGAGGTCCTCGAATAAGGCGTCGACATCTGGCCTGGGTGGGGGTGGAGCGGGTGTTGCACGCTTTGGGGGCCGTTCGTAGTCACTGTCGCTGTCGGAGAGAAAGAGCGATTGGCGAGGACGTTTGAGAGGGCTGGAATCGCCACCGGTTGGCGCGGGCTTTGCTGGAGACGCGATGGGCTCGTCCCAGATGTCATTGAGAGACATGATGGAGTGATGCCACGCGTTATTTTGATGTGTTTGCGCGTTTCTGATCGTACGCCACGAGTGCCGACTGGAAACGACCCGAGTTTCCAGCAGATCCCGAATCCGGAACATCAATGAAAATTTGGTGGAGGGTGTGTAGACCAATTCTGCACGTACTAGTCCCGTACTAACTATGCCCATTGCATCAGATACGTTCTACGCCACTGGGCGTTCCATTAGCGATTAAAAATGATCTACGAACTGACAAAAGAGTTCGACCTAGAAACCTCCAGGACCGATAATGAAGATCGCATCGCACTGGGTCTTGAACTCGCTGGGGATCTCGAGCCTGTCTTAGACTATCGAGGCAGTCGATACTCCGGACCAAAAATGCGTGAACTTTTGAGTTACTTCCTGACTGTCAGACAAGGTGTGGAGATGTAATCCATGCCCTCGAAGGCCACGAGGTTACATGCCAACGGCACGAGAAACTTGCAGACATCCCATCGCGCAAATGAAAGGTAGACCAAATTGTGTTTTGCGTGACACACCTTCGTACTTACTTCGCGAACGGTTCAGGTGATCCACAGGCTGAACACTGTGGAGGTTCCGGGTAGTGAACTGCCCGTATTACAAGACAACTTGAAGACGAGGTTCATTTCATTCCATGACATACATGGGTCCCCTAAACCTATTCCACCATCCGACTGGGACAACTCAAAGGGGCACTCTAGCGCAGCGGTGCTGATACGGTAGAATGGTACCAGTACTACTTAACGTCTATGTACCTTGACGATGGTTAAGCCTAAACACCAACTCTTATTTCGTTTGTTTGTAAATGCTGTCGGATGTTGCAAGCTTGGATCGCGGAAAACCGCGAAACATCCTTTGACCTCATCCAGGGGCGACACCACATATGAGCCACAGTCTCCCCAGAGTACACGATGCCCCATGAGCTTCGCCCAAGAAAACCTCGCTCAGGTTATGCTGTCCTTGCAGACTACGATGCTGAAGACCATGGAGACGCGGCAGGTCCCTCAAAAATTCACCTAGTAGACGAAGAGGATAACAGCGGGAGTGAATTCGAACTTGACAAGGGGCCCGGAGGTTCAAAGAAAGTGCCGTCCGGCGGCGAGGACGAAGACGTCGATATGAACGATGCCCAAGATCCAGAATCCGTGGTGGAAGAAACACCGAAACAGAGCCGCAAGACGGCTTCTTCAAGTTCTCGAGCTCGGAAGCCCCGAGCCCCCATCACTAACACGACCAACCCGGGTAGTTCAAGTTCTCCCATGTTCGCATCCTCGAAAACACGGAAAGAACAATCACGTAGGCTTCCTCCCAAGGTGCAACAGGCCACTCGTGCCACACCCTCCGTGTCTACCCCGCCTTTAGCGGTACCTCGGGCGGCGAAGATGTACACGTTACCAAATCCGAGCGCACATCATCGACACCGAGCGATACCAGTGTTCCTTAGGAAGGAGATGGTTGAACGACTGGATGAACCTCCTTCGCTATTCAAGGAACCTCATATCGTTCCGACGAACAGCATGACTGCCGATCATTCCCTCACTGACCGGGTTAGCAAAGCTTGGGGCTTCAATGTCGGCGCCGGTCCTGTCTGGCAAATCATGGAAGATAGATCCTGTTACAAAGAAAGTATCGGTTCAGGTACTGGTTCCGAGAAAGAGTCTTCGCGGCGTCCCAGGGTGTACCAGAACGTATCCGTACGGCCTGGCTGGGAAGTGTTGAGTAACCAGTGTGTGACAAATGGCTGGCTTCGTGATCTGTATTCAAGCTGTCCTTGAACTGAAATTGCAGGGATTCTCTGAAGTATTTGCCCACAGATTCGGTCGTGACCGAGGACGGGCATTTTAAGCCACCACCCCAAGTCGACTGCTACATGGGCCCGCATGAGGGACAGACACGTGTCGCTTTCAACATGTTCGACAGTGTTGCTACCTGTACGTGAATGCGCTTCATCCCATCGTCGGCAATAACCTGAGGGCGCCTCAAGCCGAGTATTTTGAGGACGGTACGGCGTATGTCTTTAGTGTGGGCTCCCCGGTGTGGGGGATAGATTGGTGTCCGACTGATCAAGCAGATCGCCCTGGTAAGAGTGCCTATTTTCACCGTTTCATGACCCGCACTTAGCGGTAGTCAGCCCGGCAGTTCAGACATTATTTAGCCGTTGCCCCTTTTCCATCGCGCTCGCATGCGCCAAGTATCGGTGTCAATGTTTCTCGCCCCTCCCCTGCTTGCGTCCAAATATGGGCCTTGAAACCTAGAATCCGAGATGAGAATGCGATGGACGAAGATCGTCATCGGAGCGACCCAGCCGAGATCCGTTGTGAAATGGTGTTATGCCTGGAAAGCGGGCCAGCTCAAGAAATCAAGTGGTGTCCTTTGCCCGCTCATGACCAAGTTCGTTCTCGTCTTTCTCGATAGCCTGTGAACAGGAGCTGAAAAACCCACCAAAGTGGGAAGATGGACCACCCAGAAATCCTCGAAAAATGGGCATATTGGCGGGAACGTTCGAGGACGGGTCACTCTCTATATATGTCATACCAGATCCCGAGGATGTAAGGCCCCCGGAACACGATGCTACTTTCCCTGTCTTTGGTGGGCACTTCTTTCGCCATCAGTGAGAAGTGCTTATCTTGCACAGTCAAGTTGCCCGAGCCAGCCCTACGCATCGAACATGAAGGAACATCATGCTGGTCCCTTGATTGGGCAAACAGCGAAGTCATCGCTGTAGGTCTCACGAATGGTGAGATCTCCTGACTGGCATTGTTTACCGCGCGGAGTGACGCGTTCCAAGGTTGTCTCGCTGTCTACAACGTCAAACATGCGTTGGATAGCAGCGAAACTCTCAGTAAGTCACCGGGTCTGCTTTTCATCTCCCTTCCTTGAAGCGATGTTTGTTACCGCTCAGACATCTTTCCGACACACTTCATTGCTGTGCATCAGTCCGCTATTCGTGCACTCGCATGGATTCGCGTGCCTCCTACAGATGGATCCGGCGTGTCCAACCCGTCCGAAGATCCAACAGTCATCGCGAGCGGTGGGTACGATGGAGTAGAATGTCTAACTGACATCCGGGAGCCACACGGAAATGTCGTCAACCGAACAAGAGGCACGTTTCACTTGCATCATCCATGCAACTTATCACGTCTGAACGGAATCGTCACCGAAACAGACGTCATCAACAGCGCGGCCTATTCTGCATTTGCGACGGGTCCGATCATGATCGACCACGACAACACCGTCAAGTCGTATTCCGTCTCACCAAGCATGCTGGGGCGTGGTCATATTCTGATGGAACCAGATGGGCCTGTTTGGGTCGGTTCATTGCTTGCACTCACACGATACATCTGATAACTCGTTGTAGAGCGTGAGCACGTCGGACTATCATCCTCAACTCGCTGTCGGATCAGCCGATGGATCGTGTACGACCACCAACACGCTCAAGTCTACACGGAGAGGTGGAACAGTCGTGCGTCCAATGCAACCTACAGTCCAACACTGGGCACGCTGACCAGCATCCATTCTCAGCCCTTCCTCGTTCACAAGATTTTTCAGCTTGATTATAGTCGCAAGACTGGAGAGTTCCGCATGCTCGAACATTTCCTTCCGCAGGTACATCTAAAGGGTCTTGGATTTCACCAACACTGAGCTTTACCCACAGGAAACGCAAGATAGGTCGACCAACATAAAAGGCAAGACTCAGGAAAAGAAGGAAGACGGAGAAGCCAATGGTCGCAGCACCAGCACCGGCGTATGGCCACCAGAGATTGGCGTTCACCGTGTGGCGTGGAACAATGGAAACGGCCTTGGAGGCGCACCACTATTAGCCTCCGCAACCGCATCGGGACTTTGCAGAGTGGACTGGCTGATGGGAAGATGGATCAAAGACAAAACGCCGTACGTGAGCATACCAAAGATGAGAAAAGAAGTCGACGGGGCGTCTGACGAGTCGGTCGAGGAAGCATAGTCGACGAGCAGATTGTGATCAACGTTCTGCTCTGCATCCGTATGCAAAGATTCTGGGCGACGATTATTTGATGCATTAAATAAATCTAGCAATTACCTTTGTGATATGCAAACCGCGTCAGCGTGCGACCGCGAGTCATGACGAACTCCGAGGACTCACAAAGCAAAAAAAAAATGGCACGAGACCACCGAGGTGCCCGACAAGGACATCACTTGGCCTTGAACAAGTTGCTATCTTTCAACGTTTGGCGGTGCACCAGTCTCAACCGCCGTTTCTCTGCCTTCCCACCCGGTCCATCGTCCGCGAGCACCTTTGGTTTCGTGAGATCCCAAAGCCACGCGGGGTATTCCTCGTCCGGTTTTGCGAGGATGGTGGGTTCGCCTCTCAAGTAGTTGAGTCCGGTCAGTACGGTGCCAGCTGGACATGACGATACGACGTCTTTGTGTGTGCGGAGGGTTTATGTAAATGGTCACTGCGATGCTCGAAAACGTCGAGGCGTATCTCGGGACGTACTTTTAGTGGGTTCGGACGACGCGGCTTTGGGAGGTTGGTTCGAACTAGGTTTGCTGCTCGACCCCAAGGCATATCCGCGTGCCAAGTGAAGAGAAAACGTTCTCCGGAACGTCTTTCGAGAAAGGGCAACGAGTAAAGACATGTCAATGCAAATTGGACGCATTTGCTGTTGGGTGAACAAGTGACCCGTGACGGGCGTCACACACCCGAAGTTTCTCCGGTGTTCCGAACCACCGCGAAAACAAGAGAATATACGGGTTGGATGTATACGGTAAATACAAGAAAATGGCCAGCTGAATTACATTACGCAGTCCGGCCCAATCACCCAATGAATCTATATACCTGATTTGAGCGAATCATCAACTCTCCAACGCCGCAGCTGCCTCTCACTCTGAGGCCGGCAGTCCCCAATGATTCCGCTATGCTCAGAATAACCCAGATCCAGGGAACAATTGTGACTCTTCGTTTGCATCTTCGTCGTCCTCTTCATAATCAGCGTGAACTGAAGGCTCTATCTCAGGGGAGAGGCTATAGGGTGTTGCAGGGTGCAGCAGTTCCGATTGGTGATGTTCCTCGGGCGCATATGATTCATGTTCGAACGGATCGATATCTGTTTCCGGTGTCGCCGGTGGAAGGGGCTGTATTGGCTCTGGAGGAGCAACTGGCTGAATGGCACGCGTCCGTGGAGGAGTGTTGTGCTGCGGGGACTGCGGAATAAGTATGGCTTGCGGAGGAGGGGACATAGACAAAGGCCGAGTCTTCGCTGGGGTGTTGTATTGCGGCAGGTTTTGCGTAGCTGGCTGAGGGCGGCGTGGCGTTGCAGTGGTCTGGGGTTCGGGTTGGAGATCGTACTCAAACTATAGCAGGCTAATCAGAAACGAAGTATGCAGAGACGAATCAAGAGCATCTTACTGCCGCAAAGACTTCTTCCCTCCGCTTCTTGCCCTCGTCCTTGTCAATGCAATAGCAGAGGTACAAGACATCTGCACTGAAGCATGGTCATCAACACGTCGGAGAGAAAACTGAGAAGACTTACGTATCCTCCACAAGACCAACACAGAATAAACCAACGAGCGCTGTCACGCCGCCAGCCAACACAGCAGCCCACAAGGCAGAGTTCGGAGCGTTCAAAGTGTGAGCGACGAACAGATAGGTCAACAGCGCAAACGGGAATGTAAGTGTCAAGGGTGTATACGTGAGCATCGTGAGTTGCGCTAGAAAATAAATCAGTTCCCGACGGTCGCAAAGCTAGACAAGTTGAATTGTCGTACGCTCAGTCTTGAACTTCCGCCTGAAGCGCCCTGCATCTGCAGACTCTACGGCTGCTGTGAGAGCACGGGCTCGTCTTGCGCTCGGTAGGAAGGGATCACCGGTAATGCCAGTATACACGAGAGCATACTTGCTAAATGACGTTGTCACGCTCTCCAGGTAGCCTACTGCCATTCCAGCACCGATCGTGAGTGGTTGAAGCCAGGGGCGGAGAACAAGCGGGAAGTATGAAGGTAGGAAACGCAACGCGATGGTCAGGAGTGTGAGCATACGAATGCCAGCCATGATGAGTGCACTCAGGACGATTGACCCAAGAGATGGATAAGTGGAGCGAAGGATAGCACCGTGAATAACGTGCGTATCCGTTGGAAGTGGTGGGGGTTGAGTTGGGCTGAAAAATGGGACGTGTGAGGAAGCCTAAGGGAGCTTAACAAAAGACACTCACTCCGCATAATACCATGCACCAATGACTCCCGCACAAGTAGTGCGCAAAATACCTCGTGCAACACCCCAACTCCAGAGCCACACCCCAATGGCGCCAACAATTGCCCAATCCGCCCATTCCCTGATATGCCATTCATACCGATCTTGCACAGTTTCAAAGTAGCCCATCAACAGGAGACGGAAAATGAGTGTGACGAAAGGGATCGAGGCAACTAATATCACGAGAAGAATGGCAGGAGAAAGTGCCAGTAAAAAAGGATTGGACATCAGAAGGTGCGACGTGAGGTCAAGGATGGACGATGTGGAATGAATCTTGCGAGGAAGGTCGATTAGACGTCGAGCGGTAAGTATCGACAAGACGAGGGGGATGAGAGAAAACAAGCGTAGTCTATGCTTCAAGTTAGTTGTGACTTTCAGACGATGAGGTGTCGGACATGACCTACCCAACGGTCTCGCCCCACGTTGGCTCCTGATCACCGTCCCACATAAAACTGCCAACAAAGGCCCATATTGCAGAAATGAAGAGCGTGACTGGTATAAATACTGAGGTGACGACCATGACGGGTTTGACGAATATCCGCAAGAGGAAGATGTGTGCATAAGCAACGGCAGCGCTTACGAATGTCAGGATGGTGAGTAACGGTACTGTGTGCAGTAGAGTGAGGTATGGAAAAGGGCCCTTGATTTTGTTGGGTCGACGAGCGATGAAGATGAGCAAGATGGAGAAGAAGAAACATATTGTGACACCAGTGCACCATAGAATAGTCCAGTGCGAATCGTTGAACTTCCGACGGGCGCGCGATATATGGCGAGGGTCCGGTAGCGAGAATACGTCAATCGGGCGCGAGGTACCGTCTCTCGGTAGTAGTGATTCTGTCAGAGATAAGGATACGGGCTCCCGAGTACGAGGTGGAGGGGGCGGAGGCGACTGGGAGTGCAGGCTAGGTTGCATAGGTCGGTGTGATGGACCCGCTATGGGCCCCGGGGAGTCGAGGGAGGACCTTGAAGGGGAGGGTGAGGAGGCGCGGAGACGCCGAGGGGGTGATGCCTGGTGAGCGAGCCAGCCCTTTGGAAACTCCTGTGATTCGGCCGGACCGTAGTCAGATGCCATTAATTGTATGGACTGGGAGGCATGGCGAGAGGCCCCTGGTGGCATATCTTCCTCGTCCAGGCGGAGATACGGATCCTCCTCTATTTCATGAACTCGACTCCTATGATCTCCTCTGCTGGACATCCTGCTCATATGATTTGCACGCAAATGAGGATCGTCAAGGTCGTCGAGCTCGCTGTTGTGGTCGTTGCCTGTACGAGACCCCTCGTCGGTCGTAAACGAAAAGAAAAGAGGCTGCGAGGAGGACAGACTTGACTCTGGATTCTGCTGCTGCAACAAAAACTGCGAGGCATACTGCGCAAACGATTTTGCCATCTCCAACTCGCCCGCTCGTCAAGGCGAACGTAGCTGACCAGAGATTTGCGGCGCCGTCGTGGGCTGCGTGACTTATAAAAGTCAAAGTCGCTGTGGTAAATTGGCTCAACAACCTAACCTGAGCTTGCGTACCCTGTGTGAATGTCATTCCTAAAGGGGATTACAAGGCCCCCTCTACTACGCCAATTGCGGGTCAAACTGGAAGTCTGGAACAGCCTGGCTTGCCACCAGATCACATTTGGTGGGTAAAGGCAGCAAGCCACTTGCAATGGTGATTCGGCCCTCAAGACAATTTAAACATGGCCCGCCAGTGCCAAGTTTCCCCGCGCGCTGAATAAAAACACCGGATCCATCAAGGGATCCATTAGACCATTTTTGACAGACCGTTGAACGCCGCTGCCGACCCTGCGCTCCACCTGCTCGACAAGCAATAGCTGAAGTGCATGCGTATCACTGCTGTGAGCTCCCCGAAGAGCCTACTCTGAACCGCGTCGGTTCATTCCTTTTGCGTCTCCCGTCCTCTCTGAGATCTAGATCTGTACATCTGATCCCCCACAGACCTGTTCAGTGCTTTTCAAGTTCCAGCAGGAGAGTCGCAAGCAGGACACAGTCTAGAACGTCCCTGATCAACAGATACTCCTCTACATAAACGCAAGGGTCGTGTAGATACTCATACAGATAACCTACGGGTGGATATACCTGAAATTGCCATGGACCAAATCGATGGCTTTATTTCTTGACCTCTCCCAGTTCCTCGACCGTCACCGTGTTTTGCTCGCTATCCCCCGCATCCCTAACGTCCCCGCTGTACACCGTCTTCCGGTTCACCGAGTACTCCCGCAAGAACAGTGTCAAAATAAGACCAACCCCAGCCAACGCCGTTATTACCATCCATATCGTTGCAATCGAACGCGCCCAAGCATGTAGCACCGCATTACGAAGGGTGACGTCCTGCACGGACCCAGTGCTGTTAGTCAACGACGATAATAAATGAACGCTAGCGACACACAGGAATCAAGTGGACTTTGCCGATGTTGTCGTTGAGCGCTGTGATATTATCACCGAGCCCGAGACTAGCGATATTCGGGATAGCGGCGAGTTTCCGGGGAAGCACGCTGGCGAGAATAGCCTCACCAACGGCAAGTCCCACGGCGCCACCCAGCACGCTGAAAACCTCGATCATTCCTGTAGAACCGAACGGACACGAAATGGTGGCTTACCGAAGGAACATAAACCCGCCCGTTGCAGTAGCCATATCTTTCAGAGGCATTGCTGCTTGAATTACCACCATCGGAACCTGGAATAAAAAGCCTGCTCCGATGGCTGCGATCAGAGGAAAAACCTCTTGTTCGGCACTTTGAATCATTGAACATCCGTAAAGTAATTCCTCAACAGGAAAAAAAAACATACATGCTTGAGGTGGATTCCAGCATGATGAGGAGGCCTGTGCCTACGGTTAACAATGTACTCCCGAACCAGATCCCTGGGAGGTTTCTTCCCATCTTTGACACAACGAATCCAGACATGATGGAGAACGAGGAAGACACGAGGATGTAAGGAAGCATTCTGAATACAAAGCATGAGTAGGCCAGGAATGCCAGCGCAAGGAAAATATGTACTTGACTCCTGCACTAGTAGCCGAAGAACCAAGTACTGGACAAGTGTCAATCAAGTTCGCACACGACAAGATAAGAAAGTAAAACCTTGGTAAAACAAGGGGAGATAACTAAGATTCGAATTAACGCGATGCTGCCGAGATTCGGATCGGGTTGTCTATGCTCACTACATTGTTGCCATGAAAACGGAGTTGTGGAGAAACGCAGTCGCCAGAAGACATCCAGTGGTTCGTGTCTTTGTGGCACTGTCAGAATAGCTTGCAAAGCTCAAGCTAGAAATGCACCTTGAATAAACGGGGAGGAAGGATGGCCGCACGCTTTGTGAATGCTTCGTTAACCCCGCCGCCGACGAGTAGAGTCACTCCCACGACAAGCGGGGCGATTGTGCGGGGTGCTGACCCTTCAAAAAGTCAGGGATTCAACCAGTCAACGCAACGAGCATAAAAAGAGACTAACAGTTTTCCTCGCCAAAGTTGAACCCTATGAGCAGGCAAACGACACCTGCAACAAGACTGAAAAGCCCGATAAAATCAAGTTCAGCGATTTGGTCACGAAGCGGGCGTTTCGGAGGTGGATGGACGTTGAGGAAGACAAACAGCAGCGTTGCTGCAATGGCACCGATAGGCCTGGAGCTTTCGTGATCAGAAGTGCTGAATTAAATGTTGCCGTTGTAGTGAGCACGTACAAGTTAATGAAGAAACACCATCTCCACGAAGCATGCTGCGCTAGAGCCTTGATTGATTTAGCCGTTATGGCGGACGTTTCGAACAATAACGCCTTACGCCACCAAGGAGTGGTCCAGTCACACTGTTCAGAATAGAGTTAGCGGACCTAGAACTCGGATCTTGTGAATGGACTACCTCGCAAGACCATACGTAGCGCCAAGTAAGCCACCATAGCGTCCTCGACTACAAGATCGTCAGTTGAATCAGGAAATCGATCTCTCTAGTCTTCTATGCGTACTCTTTCAACGGAACGATATCTGAAATGGTAATCATTGAGACTTGCATGGTACCACCACCGCCAATCCCCTGTAGTG
>JBBPQU010000802.1:0-14495 GCA_038092655.1 Boletus sensibilis
GGTTGGCTGCGGTGCTGCCATGGTCGCTGTTGGGGACGACGAGGAAAGGGCGCTGGTCGACGAGGAGGACAGCGAGGACGACAAAACCAGCCCAGTAAACGAGAAATCAATTAAATTTTTTTTTACGCCTCGCCGCTCTCTCGAACTCATCCATCATTTTGTTTGCATCAATTTGGCATAACCCTAACCTTAACTTCACTCCTCATGGACGACGTCCACCCGCTCCTCCTCGAACTCACAAGTCTCCGTCAGACCGCAGCTCGTTTCCAGGTGCGTATTCATCTATTTCGACACGACTGACTCGCCGATCTTGCTCGCTAGCATGAGGCGCACGCAGCAGCAATCAATCTGCAGCATCACTCGCTCGATTCATCGCGTCTCCACGAGCACGTCGCCGCCCTCGAACAAGAGAACGCCGGTCTCACACACGAGCTCGACATCCTCCGCGCACACCCAGACATACCACACCACCCTGCCGTAGCGCAGGTACAGGAACTCTCCCTCGCCCTCCGACGCGTCTCCGACAAGATCGCCCTCACAGAAGGCACCCTCCTCCAGCGCACGTCAGAACTGACAGACACACGCAGCGAGCTCGTCAGAGCAAACCATACCGCAGATGGCGCGTACGAACTCGCAGCCCGCATGCGCGCTCGCGAAGAGGCCTGCAAAGCACGCGAACGCGAGCTCGAATTCAAGGCTCGCGCTTCAGAAGAAGAGCGCAAGATGGTCGACCTCGTCGTACAAGAGTACGCAGACCTCGTCCGCAACCTCGAGGGCCGCAAGTCCGTCAATCATACCCCTTCCATCTCAAACGGATCCACTTCCACAATCACCCTCGTCGATACCCTCCAAGATGGCAAGTCCACCCTGCACAGAATGCTAACAGCATTCTCCACAGAGTCAGAACAGCTTCACGCAACTATCGCGGACCTCAACGCCAAAGTATCAAATCTCCAGATGACCTTGGATGCAGAACGTATTACTGCCTCCCATGACCGCACGTTACTCTCGCAGACCAAGACAGAACTCGATAAACTCAACCTCGAAGACCAGACTGCAGCCAAGATGGTCACTCGTTACATGTTCGTTCCTACCATTCACGTCGTCGCGTCTCCTCATGCATCCTTGTAGGAAATTCTCACAAGCTTCTACCAATGCTCTACAACAGCAAATCACGACCCTCAAATCACGACATGCCGCGACGATCACCACGCTCGAACTCCAACTGTCCATAACAGAATCTCAACTTGCATCCGAGCGTGCACGCACCGCACGCCTCCAAGACGCCCTCGACGAACTTTGCGAAGACCTCGCACGCGAATCATACGGAAGACGGAGAGAAGTCGCTCTGCGACTTGCTTTACTCTCGAGAGAAGAAGGCGTCGCAGAATTCATGCGACGCTGGGCTAGGAGGGCAAGGGAGTCGTATGCGCGATGTTACAACTCGGCTCAACCACCTGCCACGCACGTTTCATCCAAAGACGCTGTTCAACAGGCATTTCTTCGTGTGGTCAGTGATGCAGAGTCCCTTTTATCTGCTTTAGACGATGATGTGCAATTTTCCGACGCAACTCGTATGTCGGGTTCGCTGGCGAGAATAGCGCTGTCAAGGGAGGCTGTAGAGGCACTGAGGAGCGAACTGCTAGACGAAGTGCAGAAACGTGTGGAAGCTGTCCGAAAAAGCGCATTCTCTCTCCCGAATGGTCACCTGCATGGGTCCGCATCCGGGATCGAGGACTTTTCACAGCCCGAAAGCACTTCATCGCAGGAAGGCGATGGAGCCCCGGATCATCTACTGCTCACGCCAAACAATGCAAGACCCGAGCACGAGGCACCATCTGTAGAATTCCCTCCGTCCCAAGATGCGGACTCGCCCGTGTCGATGGTCGGCGCTCCAGAGGAATCCATCGACGATCCTTTCGTAGTCCCTGCGCTCGTCGCTCCTTCAATTGCCGAAACAACAGAACATACGATTGTACAGGGGGAGATACATTCCTTATCCTCACCGTCCGTACAACATAGTGCTTCAACCTCGGCCACGCTCCTCGTCGACGAGGAGCCCAAGGCTGTTCAACCCCATTCGCCGGCTGTGTCTATGCTAGACCTCCGGCAGGATCTCCAGCCCTCCCGCACAGAAGAGCCTCCGACAACAGACGCGGTGCCGATCCATGCATTGCCGAACGATATCTCCGTCTCGCCTCCTCTAGAAGCTAATCAGAATGCGCAAGTCCTCGCCGAGGACGACACACCTATACCCTCGACGTCGATATCCACCTCGACGCCCGCAGCATCTCATGCTGCACTGGATCTACCCTCTCTATCCAATTCCCCTCTGACCTCCGAACTCGGGGCTACGAAACATCGCTACGATTCCCTCCAACGTGCATTTCGCGACTGCTCCCTCGCGCTCAAAGAACTCAAGCGCACCCTCGCCTCTTCCTCGCCCGTGTCACACACACAGACGAAGCTACGTCAGCACCTAGAGACGGCGCTCGCGCGGATCGACGACTACGCCGAGGACGCGCGTGTGGAGCTCGAGATCCGTGTTGCGGACGAGGAGCTCACCGCACGTGGGTTCGAGACGGTGTTATCCGTTCCTGGGGCGCTCGTGGACGCGGACGAACGTGCCGAGGTGGAGGCGAACGCGAGGGAGTTTGTGGATGGGACGGATGAAGGTGTGGCGAGGGCGTTGGAGAAATTTGGGAAGAAGTTGGAGGATGTGCAGCATGATGTGGCGGTTGTGAAACGAGCTGTGCATGGAATGGCGATATCGGAAGGGGAAGATGAGGAGGGGCGTGGTGAGGATGTCGACGGTAGTAAGGACGCTGGAGCCGGGGCGGGTGCGGGGTGGACGGCATGGACGGCAGGTTTGCTGGGGGCGAATGCGACGCCGTCGCGCTCGCCGACGCCAGTGCAGACGTTTGGTGCAGTGATGACATCGCCTCACCTGCGCCACGCTACGTCGCTCAAGCAGTTGCACGCGCAAGCCACCACACACGAGAGCTCCGACCCGGGACCATTGGCAGGGCTGAACCTCCGTATCCCGATGCCCACATCCTCCCCTTCGCATTCACTGTTTATGCATCTCGGTCTCGGGCGTGCGATGGAGGGACCGACGCGTCCGAGGACGCTATCGACGATGTACGCTGTTGGCGGGCTGCGCTCGTCTTCGGTCGGTTTGGGTGTTGGATTGGGCGGGTCACCGTCGCCTGCGCGGACGCGGGGTGTTGCGACTGGGCGGTTGGAGGGTGGGCTGGGATTGGGGCGCGCGTCGTCGCCGTTGCATGGTAGTGGTGCTAGGGGCGAGAATGTTGATGATACCCGGGGGACGAATGACGGGGAGGTGCACGATTTGGGTGGAGTGGAGTGATACCAGCAATAGGTGGGATGTGGACTGTTTCTTGGATATGGAATACCGCGATGCATGTAGTTAATATACCTCCGTCCGTTCTTTCTTTCTCCCTTTTGGAACGTGTGTGAGCACCTAGATCACGTGGCATCCCTCTCTACTAACCAGTGACGAGCCGGCGCAATCCACATCCAATTCATGTCTGCCTCAACGACCACCGAACCTCGAACAAGTCAATCTGAAAACCGTAACCGACGGGGCAATCGCGGACGGGGACGCGGTGGTCACCGCAACGGATCCAACCCCAACAAAGCCGCCCAACGTAGCGGCGATAAACCCACACCTACAACACACGAACGGGCCGCATCGAAACCGACCACCAACGATGCCTCCAAATCCCCCACCGCCAACGCGGTGGGTGCCGCTGCGAAAGAAAACGAGGACGAAGAAGACGCCACGGCGGCCGTCTGCTGGATATGCGCCGAACCGGTCAAGTATTATTCCTTGTCTGCGTGTAACCATCGGACATGCCACGTGTGTGCGTTGCGGTTGCGGGCGTTGTATAAGAAGCTCGAGTGTACGTTTTGCAAGGTGGGTTGCGTTGTCGATTTCCTCCCTCTCCTCGCCTTGACGCGCGTGTTGACGATGTCTGATCTGTCTCCCCCGTCGCTGTATGACAGGAGCCCCAATCGACGGTCATCTTCACCACCTCGCCCGACGCCGACTTCTCGTCCTACACGCCCGACGCGATCCCCTACAAAGACGCCAAACTCGCCATCTTCTTCGAGACAGAAGACATGATGGAAGAAACTCTCATTCTCCTCCGATTCAACTGTCCAGATGCCGAATGTGACTACACCGCTTCTGGATGGGGCGATCTTAAACTCCACGCGCGCGCTGTGCATGGAAAAATGCTTTGGTAGGCTTTTTTTTTTTTTTCCTTGACAAACTCTTTTGGTGTTTGTTTTGATGTCGATGGTGTTTTGACGCTCGATGTGGCGCTCGCAAAAAAAAAAAGTGATTTATGTATCCGATCTAAAAAGGTGTTTGCACACGAGCATGCGTTGTATCCGCCCAACGTACTCCCGTTGCATTTACCTTCGATACCGCATCGACCGAGCAAACCACCGGTCAAGGAGCCCATCGAAGGCGGCATCCATCCATTGTGTGCGTTTTGTCGCGAATGCTTCTTTGGCGACGACGAACTGTTTGTGCACATGCGCGAACGACACGAGGAGTGCTTTTTATGCAAACGAAACGAGATTCGAGATCAATAGTACGTGTCGGACTCGGTCGTCGTCGTTGCTTTTGACGACGTGTTTTGCGAATGGTAGCTTTCAAAACTATGAGAGCCTTGTAGGTTGATTTCACTCTTGCCTTGCCCCCTCGCGTGGCGTTTCGGTTCGCTTGACGCTCGCCCCAGGAGCTCCACTTTTCGCAAGCGCATTTCGTGTGTACGAACGCCGTCTGCCAGGCTCAAAAGTTTGTCGTGTTCGATTCGGAGCTCGATCTCAAGGCGCATCAAGTAGAGGTACACGGGGCGGACATGACTTCGAAGGACAAGAAAGACGCGCGACGGGTCCAGGCCGAGTTTGAGTTTGATGATACGAGCGGGAGCGGTCGGAGAGGACGACGCGATCGCGGGGATCGAGAGCGAGAGCGAGAGCCCCCACCTCAGATCGTGCAGGTGCAGAACAGAGCGGGTGGGAGGCGACGGGAGGCCTTTGGGGGACACTTGACGACGGAAAGCACGCAGATGATGCAGTCCTCTGTACCGAGTAGGCGTGCAAGTCCGATAAGGGAGGACGTCGATCCGTTCGTCGCCGAGTACGTGTTTTTTCTTGGGGGTGTTTTTCTTGCTTGAACGCTTATGCTCGGACGCTTAGACGACACGCTGCTTTTATCACGCGGTTACAACATGTTGCACTGAATCCGAACAATGCCGCTGCTGCTGTGAAAGCTGCGATGCGTGGATACCGGGCAAACGAGTCGAGCGCTCGCGATTTGATCTCGACGGTCTGGAACGTCCTCGATCACAATCTAGACGATACCGCAAGCATCATCAATGGCGTCATCGATCTCTTGGAGGAAGAAGAAAAGAAACGTGATCTCTTGGCTGCATGGAACGGATTCAAGATCGAGGTCGGCCTTTTCACGCACGATGCTCAAGCATCACTGACGTCCACGGTCTGTTTTAGCAACGTCAACAGTTTCCCGATCTCGTTCCGACGGCTCTCGGGTCAGGTTACGCAGGGATCACGAGCGGACGCGTTCTCAACGCCAAGCATGCGACCACGTCTCGGTCTTCTCAACAGTCTTCGCGACAGGTATGGGATCGCGTCGCGCAAGCGGCCAGCGCTTCGTCCTCGACCTCGCGGACCGTCCCGGGTGCCAGTGCACCCCACTCCGCATCGTCGAGCACAGTCCAAGTCGATCGATTCCCGTTCCTCGCTGGTCCTTCTACAGCGACGCCTGGGTTCCGCCAACCACAACGCCAGACACCATGGGCTTCCGCGAGTGGCTCTTCCACCCCCGTCGTCGTCGCCGTCACCACGGTGCACGCCCCGTTGCCGTCTGCGACATCGCCCAAGAAAAAGGGCAAGGGAGGCGCGGTGAGACAGCCACCGATGTTGTCTGCGGCTGCGTTCCCGGAGCTGCCGACGGCGCATCCGCGTGCGAAACCCCCCGTGAGCGGGAATGCGTCGTTGAGGCATATTTTGGGGGATGTGGCGCCTGCGCCGTCGGTTTGGAAGGCGAGTGGGAATGGGGGTGGAGGTGGGGGTGTGGTGGTTGGGACGGGCGCTGTGGGCGCGGGAGGTGAGGCGGGTGGGGAGACGCAGACGCAGACGCAGACGCAGACGATGATGCAGGAAAGGGTAACTGGGCAGGAACGGTCGGAGACAACGGGGGGGAAGGGAAGGAAGGGCAAGGGGAAGCAGAAACAGACGTTGTTCACGCTAGGGTCGTTTCCTGCGTGAGCGTGTGCGGTGCTCGAGGTGGGTCGGTGCGAGTCGGAGTGGCGGCTTCGCGGGTGGGGTGGGTTGAATGGCGATGAGCGGGCAGTTTGGATAGAGATGTGTTCCGCTCCCATTGTGTGACAAGGACTGGTGCATCTTCAATGGATGGTAGTGCTATGCCTGCAACGGAGTTAGATTGCTGCGACGACCATGATTCCGAAGCCCAGCCTCGCGACTCGTCTTGGCTTGACAGTACTTGTAAGACACTGACAGATGCTGCCAGAGAGTTCCAGGGTCAGGTCTCGAGTGCCGTTTTCTGTCTTCTTTGGGACACCCCACGTTTCGCCTCATTTCCTTGGCACTCGAATCAAGGTTCGAACCCTCATTGGACCTTTTTGCAATCAGTCGTGTCGTGTGACTATCAAGCGCTCTTCTGAATACGACTTGTACAGGGCACCTAGGGTACCATAACTTTGGGTGCATATACATACATGAGATTGTCATGAACCAAATTACACGAGTTTATTCCTGGACCTCCTCTGGTTTCTCTACCGTCTCCGTGTCTTTCTCGCTATCCCCCGCATTCTGATCGTCACCGCTATACACCGTTTGGCGGTTCATCGAGTACTCCCGCAAAAAGAGTGTCAAAATCAGAGCAACCCCAGCCAATGCCGTCGTCACGATCCATATCATTGCAATCGAACGCGCCCACGCGTGTAGCACCGCATTCCGAAGGGTGACGTCCTGATCAGGTTCAACGCTATTAGTCAACGACGATAACGCATGAACACGTAGCGACACACAGGAATCAAGTGGACTTGGCCGATGTTATCATTGAGCGCTGTAATATTAAAACCAAGTCCGAGACTGGCGATGTTCGGGATGGCTGCAAGTTTCCGTGGAAGAATGGTGGCAATAATAGCCTCGCCAACGGCAAGTCCTACTGCGCCACCCAGCGTGCTGAAAAACATCGATCATTTCAGGCGAGCTGAGTGGACAGGGGAGGTTTGCTTACCGAAGGAACATATAACCACTCGTCGCAGTAGCCATATCCTTGAGAGGCATCGCTGCCTGAAGTGCCACCATCGGTGTTTGGAATAAAAAGCCTATCCCAATGGCTGCGACGAGAGGAAAAAGTTCCTGCTCGGCGCTTTGAATGACTGAGCATTGCAAAACGAATTATTCGAGAAAAAAAACATACACGCTTGATGTGTAGTCCAGCATGATCATGAGACCTGTGCCAATGGTAAACAACGTACTCCCGAACCAGATCCCTGGGCGGTTCTTCCCCATCTTTGACACAATGAATCCAGAGATGACAGTGAAAGCGGAAGACACGAAGGTGTACGGAAGCATTCTGGATACAAAGGGTGAGTAGCCAGAAATGCGAGCGCAAAGAAAATAGTACTTGACTCCTGCACCAGTAGCCGAAGAACCAAGTACTGGCGAAGTGTCAATGAAATGATCGCACACAACAAAACCAGAAAATAAGACCTTGGTAAAACATGGGAAGATAACTGAGATTCGAATTAGCGCGATGCCACTGAGGCTCGGCTCGGGTTGTCTATACTCACAACATTGCTGGAAGGAAAACGGCATTTTGAATAAATGCAATTGCCAGAAGACATCCAGTGGTTCGCGTCTTTGTAGCACTGTCAGAGAAGCGTACAAAGCTCACGCTTGGAATTCACCTTGAATAAACGAGGAGGAAGGATAGCCGCACGCTTTGTGAATGCCTCGTTGACCCCACCGATAACGAGTAGAGTCACACCCACGGCGAGCGGGCCGACTGTCCGGGGTTCCGACCCTTCAAAAAGCCAGGGATTCGATCGCGGTCAACACAACGAACACAACAATACAAGAGACAAACAGTTTTCTTCGCCGAAGTTGAACCCTATGAGGAGACAAACGACTCCTCCAACGAGACTGAAAAGTCCGATAAAATCAAGTTCAGCGATTTCGTCACGAAGCAAGCGCTTCTGAGGTGGATGAACGTTGAGGAAGACAAACAGCAGCGTTGCTGCAACACCACCGATAGGCCTGGAGCTTTCGTGATCAGAAGCGCGGAATTAAACCTTTCCATCGTAATAAGCGCGTACAAGTTAATGAAGAAACACCATCTCCACGATGCATGTTGCGCTAGAGCCTTGGTCAATTTAGTCGTGATGGTGGATGTCTCGGAAAATATATCCTTACACCGCCAAGGAGTGGCCCAGCCACACTGTTCAGAGCAGCGTTAGCGGACCTGGAACTCGAATCTTGTGAATGGACTACCTCGCAATACCGTACGTAGCGCCAAGTAGGCCACCATAACGCCCTCGACTACACGATTGTCAGTCAAATTCAGGAAATGGTTCTTTTAGTGCGTACTCCTTCAACGGAACGATATCTGAAATGGTGATTACTGAGAGTTGCATGACACCACCACCGCCAATCCCCTGTAGTGCTCTGCAGACGATCAACCAAGTCATATTTTGCGCGGCCCCACAAAGCGCTGATCCGAACTAACACGACAATGATAAGTAAAGCGACACACATTCCGATCAGGAAAACAAACCAAGAACACAAAGATGCATGAGTAGAGGAGTGGTTTCCGCCCTAGTTCATGGGTCAGGAATGTCGTCTGCATGCATCATCAATGAAGAATCCCACCAAACACATTGGACAGTTTCCCATAGAAGGGACCAAACGCGCCGGCTGCAAGCAAGTATGCACTATCGTAACGTGTGTTAACCCAACGGTGCGATGATAGAATGAATGGGGCATACTTTCCAACCCAGCTGTAGTTATTGCCTCCATGGAGATGGGCTACGATGGTGGGGAGTGAAGTTGTGACGATTGTCTTGCGGTCTCCCAGTCAGACGCAACGTAGAGCAACGAAGCCGCTGACTTACATGATCCAGTGCTGCAAGGAACATCGTACACACCAAAGCGAAGCTGACAATACCTAGTCTGTTCTTTGGTAGAACATGCACCTCATCCTGCCTCCAGGAAACACCTGGCTCCTTCCGCTTTGCAGCGGGTTCTTCTTGCTGGGAAGACTCGGATGTCATGGTCTTGGGGAGTCTTAGCCATCTGAGACAATCGAACGAGGCTTTAACGAGAGGGAGGATTCGTAGCACCGAATTGGTGTCACTGAGCTTGATTTGCTATGGTCAGGTTTCAACTGCCCGATCCAGGTAGCTTGGGTATAGCACGGGTAATACCGCCGGTCGGCCAAGCAACACCATACCCGTACCCGTCAGACATGGTACCCGTAATGATACGGGTACAGTATAAATCGTGGAGGGTCAACCCACGGGTGTCGGAATACCCGTGGGTATATATGTATCGTGCATGTGCTTTTGATCTAGAAGTCGATGGTATTGAGAAATAAGTACTCATGATCAATGTCAATCCGTACCTGTACCCACCATACACGTACCCCTTACCCACGGTGTGCGCCAAACCCGTGCTATATACCCTAGAGCTAGCACTGGCTTTGCAAGGCCATTAACTTCGCTGTCGGCCTGTGTGGCCCTCTCCCGTTATACACCTCCGCGGAGCGCTGTGGCCCTATTTCATTATACACCTCCGCGGAACCATAGACTGTACTAGTTCCGAGAGAGTGCGTTCCAGGCAACTCGCCAGGTACGGCATCTACAAAGTTCTGTGAGCCACCATGCGCGTTGTTGGAGTGTGCAAGTTTGATACCTCCCTAAATACCACGTCGTTGGAGAACCCATCCTTCAAGTTTCGTTCAGGTTGCCCAACTGGAGGAAAGTACGACGCATGCCGAGTGCAGTTATTCGCTGAGTGCAGAACGGATTACCAGTATCCCCTGCGAGAAGCCAGGTACTCAGACCCTCCCTCGATCCCACCGTTCCCGCGTGTGAAGTGGTGTGGGTTGCGGACGTGTTATGGATGAGATATGTAAGGCTCAAGTTTCAAGACTCAGAGTAGTAAAAGTAGAAGTCCGTCGCAGTCAGCGTTCAGCGCATGTTTTTCTTCTCGGATAGCCGAACCCCAGAATTTAGTTTACCATGTGAAGTTGAAACTTGAGATAGATAAACGACTCGATATACATACCACGTGTCTTGCCGAGTCCATCCTCGTCGCAGTGCAATCAAGGATACTTATCGATGCGTTGCTTGCTATTCGCGTGCCGTGGTCATGCGTTGGTGACGTTATGCTCCTTGTCTGCATCTGGCTCCGAGTCCTTGGCATGAGCAACAGTATTTGCTACGTTCGTATCGGGGTCGTCGTCCAAAGGCTTCGATGGTCGGGGTTCTCTTTCGTCATTCGGTGGATCGGCCAGGGCTGAACAACAAAGGAAAAGATGGCAAAACGCCCCAACCTTAAGACGCACCTCGCTGCTGCCACTCTGCTCCATCGGAGATTCAGGGCCTTTCTCGCTGGCAAGGTATCCAGGGTTCTTGGCTTCGAAGTCCTGGACATGGCGCATTATCGAGCCAATCGTTTCTGACCACGTCCCCGATACAGCACTGCAAAGGGTCACAATGTCCTGACAAGTTGGATTTTCGTAGGCTAGCACTGTCAACTTAGCTAGAGAACGAATCACCGTCTCTCACAGGAATCAATGCCAACGCTGTCGTCGAGTTCAAAGCAGCCGTACTACCGAGACTGGCGGGATTGGGATTGCTCGCGAGTTTCTGAGCAAGGACGATTACCGTCACGATGATAGCCTCCGCCGATTAACGATTCTTTAACAATTCCGACATTGCACCTCCAACGGTACCGAACTTGATGTCGATCCTTTCGACTTGATGTTATAACGGGCTTACCCGCTGTTGAAGGAACTAGCGTTGATGCATTGCAATGGTTTGAATCGTTACAATATACGTTGCACCTGCCATACAATCGAATTGCCTTTTGGTATGGCTTCTCAAGTAGATAAGACGTTCGGTGGGGAATCCCATTGAATTCGAGCGTCAGACGTGGCCCCGCTAGCGTGCCACCTTGTCTCGACATTACGGGGCTCACGCCAAACCGGATTCAGACCCACCGAAACGAGGATGCCGCATCAATATTCAAGTTGCTCTCCATGGTCCAATGACCGTGACGGGTCTTTCACACTTCAACGCGAAATCACACAAAGAAAACCTCGCATATCAAACAGGCATTTCATCATTACATCGTGCACGTTCGCGTCCACGGTAAAAAAGATCGCTATGTATATCGGTTGTATAAAAAAAGAAGAAGAAAAAGTCTCTGATAAGTAAAGCACACCAAAAGAAAAAGAAAAAGAAAAAGACAATCATCCACACCCTGATACCCGTCCAACGTTCCATAATCTCATCGCACACCATCGCGGACACTCGAACTCGGTGACGATCTGACGTCGGACGTCACTCGTGGTGGTAGCCGTTTGGCAGCTGCAACGTACCGACGCTCGCAGCACGCGAAAGTGGCGTCTGTCTCGGTGCGAGACTAATCTGCGATGCATTCCTCGACCGAGCCGTCATCGACGACAACGATGCAATACTATGCGATACCATCGCCGCCGTCTCGTCCGGCACCGACACTGACCCCATTGTCGGCGAGGACGCACGAGAGTGGTATTGAGACGCCGTCGAGGTGCCGATCGAGGGGTAGGCGTGTTCGTAATGCGGAGGCGAGGTGCGCGTGGTGGTGGTGGATGCGGGCGACGAGTGGGTATGTCGGAGGAGCGGTCGGACGGGGTGGGAGGTCATGTTGAGCGGTGGGGGACGGGGACGAGAGAGGTTGGAGGAGGTGACGAAACGACGGAAAGGTCGGAGGAGAGAAGGTGGTAGCATGGAAGATGGATTGGTCTGGGAAAGACTGCCTTCTTCCATCAAGTACGCATTGTCGACCCCGCGCTTCAGTGATGCTCGCCTGAATCGCCGTAAAGCGAGGCCAAACGGTCGGCGTAGCCGGAGTGCCATGCAACACAGGAGCAACAGAACGACAGAGTAGAATAGAAACACGACAGGCGAAAAACCAAGAGACTCTCGTGTCAAAACAGGAGGTAAATGTTGTGATATCTTCTCCTCAATCGCATCCAAGTCTAGGAACGGTGGCCGAATCGGCGTGATGGGAGGATTCCGCAAGTTTGAGGGTATATCCTGCACAGGATCCACCAGAGGTCTGCTATGACTGGACAAGGGTTTCACCTCTTTGCTCGCTTCAAGGACCATTTTCCCAAGCGTCCAACTAATCGCGATACCTCCGACGGTATCCACAGACTGGAATATGGGTCGCCCGAGTCCCTTCTTCTCTGCTTGCTGCGCGACCTTTTCGCCTTGAGTAGTCGAATTACCTCCAGGGTCGACAATGCGAGGTATCCCAATGCCTTCATGCAGTACGTTCGCGACCCATGCTGCCTTGAAACATTGCATCTGCAGTCGGGAGATCTCGACCTTGTCATCCCATATACCCGTCTCGACGACCTGTCCGTTCTGCATCACCTCCCCATCTCCACCGAGCAAACCCGCCTCTTTCGACGTTTCATGTTGTTTGACGATCCCATCCCAGTCTCGCGCGCAGAATTGTGAGGCAGCGCGCTCGTACTGAACAAAGTCGTACGGACCGCCGAGCCCAAAGACGTGGTCCGAGGAATACCAGTACTCTGAGACGCCGATAAAGTGCGAGGACGAAAAGTTGATACGGGGGACATGAACACCATCGAACAAACATGGCGCATCCGAACACGGGGCGTCCTTGTTGAGGAGCGGCGCAGTCTTTTGTAGACACTGCGTGAAGGAACCCGTGCCCACCAACGTACGCGACGTCGTATGATGAGTGGAAGGTCCCTCGTACGAGGACACCAGCTCCGCGAGTACCAAGTCCTTGGGTAGACACGGATCGCGTATCGTGTGCGAATCCATACCGTCGAGCGTCTGCGCACCCTCCGCACTCTTGATCGCCTCGGCGACATACCGCTCCCTCGCCTGATTCGTCCCATATCCCAACCACGTCGTCACAAACACCTTGTGCTTGATCTCCGCCCCTCCCAACAGCCTCAACCTGACATCGACGAGTGCCACTTCAGTCCCCGTCAGGTCCTCGTCCACAGGCTCAAACGCGATCTGCGTCGACGCCCCGCCCATGTCCAAGAACCCATACGTCGTCTTCTCGTTCTTGTGGCCCCCAACAAAGCCGTCCATCAGATAGTTGACAGCTATCCATCCGAAAAGACCTTCTTCCTCGCCCGTGATGATCTGCACGCTCGAACCGCACGGCCCGTCTTTGGACTCGGGTTCGATGCGAAAGGAGGAGGCGGTCCGGAGATAGGTGCACGCCGCGTTCAAGACGCGCGCCTGCTGAAGGGGCGTAAGCAAGCGCATGCCCGCCGTGGCAAGAAGGAAAAGCGGCGTGTCCGACTCGAGCGAAGGTGGGATTTGCGAGCGTGCATGTCGAATCAGAGGTTCCAAGTACCCAGCCACCCCCTCCGGGTTGTCCCCAAACGAAGATAATCCTAGACATCGGCATCAGCCATGAACGTGTCCCCCGAGGCGCGCAACCAAGTACGAAAAAAAGGGGGAACATGAGACGCACCAGGCTCAACCTTTGTGATCCAGTCCTCCCCGACTTGAACACCTTTCTCTACCTTTGGCAACACGTTTCGAACAGCGTCTCCATAGTCTTCCAGTACGATTTGTGGGTCTTTCCAACTGTATATTTGAAGCCGCGAGCCAGACGATCCAGCGTCAATCACAATTCCGAATCGGCGTGCGGCTAACCAGGCGTCGCTGGACGTCGGCGGTGGCATTGACAAGCATCTACTGCGAGAAACGAGCGTGAAGAGCTGTCACGAAAGTCCGTTTCGTGTATGGTACAGTACGACGACACAGAGATGTGGAAACAAGGATTGTCGAAAATATGGATGCGTGCGAGGATATGATGAAGCATGAAGCGAATCTCAGCCACGTCAACTGTCACCAGTTCACCAGCCACCGCCAACTCGGATTGATGCGCTCATTCGAGGCAATGAAGATTACACAGAAAACGCTACGTACAATGGGAACTATTCCACCACCGAAGTCCAGGAAAATACTGTATGTCACAAAAACTGAGATGGAGCAAGGTCCGATTGCCAAATGAATGTGTATCACGGTCTCGAGATGGTTCCTCGCCGAGGCCGTGACCTCGTTCCGCCCTGGGCGACCTCCGCCTTCTCCTCTGCCTTCTTGTTTGGATCAATACCCCACAACCTGGCTTGTGCTGCC
>JBBPQU010000803.1:0-14476 GCA_038092655.1 Boletus sensibilis
TCCACCGTTCCCACTGACAAGCATAGCTATGTTTCATGCACCATAACCTTGCAATAGAACGACCCTTTCCCTCTGAGCGAGATCGGCCGTGATACGCTCTCGGAGAATTACGGACAAATCACTGAGTTGCAGGGTCGTCCCAGTCGTCCTCATAATCACCATGGTCAACTTCCTTGGACTCAGAATAACCCCAAAAGTACCCGGTGAATGGCGGGGTCTCGTTAGCCGGAGAATTGTACTCTGTGGGAAGGGGCTGTGGTAAAATAGACACTGTACCACTCTCACTTTTGGTTGTGAACTTCACATCTCGATAGCGAAAACCAACGAGGCTTGCTCACGAGAGACGTCACGCGTCATCGTTGACTCGGACCTAGAGAGTTTATCCCGGCTGGTCGGACCGTTAGCACGGCATTGCGAATGGGACAACATGGAAGTGGACTGTCCCTCGAAGCATATAATACGAACAGTATGCCAACACAAGGTTCCGTGACTCACCCCGTCTATTCAACTATGCAGCCATCGTCATCTCGACCATACGCATCAGAGCATTCGCCAGTGAGAAAGAACAAGTCGCAGTCGCAGCGAGAGTATCGGTCCAAAGATATGGACGGTTTCTCCGAGCTGCGCGATGCATTACTCCTAGTGGATCCATTCGATATTCCATTAGGCAGAGATGCCACGTGGCATCAGCGCTTCAGCTACTGATCAGATCGATCACCGGTCAGTCAGTAATGCAGGCTCAGCAGAGGCTAACAAAAGATGAAGGTCAGAATAATACTTCAATTGTAGAGGTCTCATTCGTTGAACTCGTGGGCCGGTGGCATATCGTGTGGAATGATAGGATGATGTGATACAGGAGCTCAGCGGCCAATTTGCAGTAGTCAGTCGCTCAGTCTCCTATGGGCGCGAGCGTGCACGCCAGGGGAGACACTCCCTGATCGTGTTCTTCGAACACGCTTGCCACGCCGCCCCGGCATTCTCCGATTTACACCGTTTACCGGGGGCACAGCATGTAAATTTCCCCGATTAAAGATACTGGATTGCAACGCGTGGGCTGGACATGAGTCTCGCAACATTTCTTCTGGGAACCAAGCCTTCTGGCAAGAAGAAGGCCATAGATACTGAGCTTGACGCCGTTTTTCATTCTAAGGTGTGTCGCGTTGAATATCCCCGCCCCACAACTTATTTTCCTGATCATCTCACGTTAGACCAATGAATCCACCTCGAACGACCACCCTATTGCAAAGAAGAAGGAAAAACGCAGATCCGACGTGCATGCTGATGAACCGGATAGAAAACGCTCCAAACCTTCACTCGCTGACTTAGCCTCGTTATCTGTCTCTCCTCCCGGGAAGCAGAAGAAAAGTGGGAAGAATCGCGTCAGGAGTGCCCCGGAACCCGTATCAGAACCTGGGAGTTCTGATGCAGGAAGGCCAGAAAGCTCGGACGAAGATGGAGACCACCCATCTACCTTGATCCATGAAACCCTTCAAAAGGACAAACCGAGCAAGCCGGCGAGCAGAAAGGCAAAGTATGCACCATCAGATGAAACAAAAGAAAGGCGAGATGCGCGCACGATATTCATCGGCAATCTAGCACCCGACGTAGCGGTAAAGCGTGTAAGTGAGAGAAGATTTTGCTGCTGATATTTTCGCTGACAACCCCCTCCCGGCAGCCCTTGCAAAAACAACTATATCGACACATACTCGCTTTCCTCCCAACGGCGAAGATCGAGTCCACCCGCTTTCGTTCAGTCGCATTCCAAACGCCTACGTCAAAACTCCCGGAAGCGAGCGACGAAGTGAAAAAGAACAAGCAACCTCGGCAACACGAACGAGACCGCGCTTCCTCGTGGCGTGATGCACAAACTGCAGACGAGTCCAAGACAAACGAGAAGAAATTCCTCACTCCCAGTCAAAAGAAGAAAATCGCATTTATTAACAGAGATATTCACTCAGAGGCCGATTCTGTGCACGCTTACATTGTCTTTGCTTACCCACTACCACCTCACTCAAGACCAGGGAACTTGCCTCCTCTACCTCCTGTTATGGATCCTTTCGAAGCCGCACGTCTGGCCATCGAAAAGTGTAGCGGCACTATGTTTCTAGATCGCATGCTTCGCGTTGATGCTGTCGTAAAAAAGTCAACGACTGAAAGCTTATCAGATAGTACACTGCTGAGCTCGGTCATTGGAGACCCTAAGCTCACCGTCTTTGTCGGAAACCTCGATTTTTCGAGCAAGGAGGAGGATCTACGGGTATTTTTTGAAGGGATCGTGAGCGCAGAACGAGGGCCTCCTGATGCTCAAGGATCGCAAGACGGGGACAAGCCAAAGTGTTGGGTCACTCGTGTACGCATGATTCGCGACAAGGACACCCAGCTTGGAAAAGGCTTTGCCTACGTGCAATTCTCGGTTCGTATGCCTTTCGTGATGATTGGAATGCGAACAGTGCATTGAAAAAAGGCCCTCAGGACCGGATTTGTGTCGACGAAATTCTCGCACTCGAACCGGGAATGCTCAAATTTGCAAAACGGAAACTACGCGTCCAACGATGCAGATCAGTACCAAGTGCTACTTCTGTTAAAAATGTTCCTCCTTCTAAACCCGTACAGACATCTAACCGCGCTCCTGTTCCACCTGTTCCGAAGGGCGACCCGTCTCTTGGTGAGAAACTGGTCAAGCTGACCAAAGAGGAGCGTAAGCGTGTCAAGGCAGCGGACGCCGACCGTGTAGCTCGGAGAATAGCCAAGAAAAAGGCCAGGATGGCGCTAGTAAAACAAGGCGTTCCCCTACAGAGTAAACAACGAGAAAGAGTACGCAAGACAGGTGCGCCCAAAAAGCTTGGCGACGCGCCCCAAAAGAAGACAAGCAAGGGGAGGGTGAGGAGCGAGAAAAGCATCGCGAAGAGGAATACAAAGAAGTAGTTTCGCGACCTTTCTCACTTATCTGGGGAGTTATTGAACCAGGCGAATAGCGAACAGTACCAATGAGCATATGAGAGAAAGAGCAAACCAATACACATACCCGAAACCCCAGGTGCCGAATTCAGAACCAAAAGCAGATACATAGATCTGATCTAGTGACTGGGAGGGTTTGTCACGCCCAACTTGCGCCCAACGAGAATAATTCAGTCTTCACCAGACCGTCTAACGAGGCAAGCCGTCGATAGACATATACAATGCGCATCCGGTTCTTCTCAACCCTATGATCATACCCGTGTGATACTCCACACCGAATACCATCATAGCCCCTCCCTGGTTGCAGATTTCGTTGGTACCAACGTCAAGCCAAGTTTCACGCTGTCAGGAGGGAAAACTTCCGTATCAACGCCGCCTACGTTATCCGCAGGGTCAACGCCAGTGCTCGGAGTAGTTGGCTTCCAGGAAGAACTATTCCACTGAATTAATAACCGCGCAGTCCGTTTGGAGTGGGTAGGAGAAATTCACCACTCCTTCGAGTGATCGACGGGACGCATTGCGGGTATTTCATATTCGAAGCTCAACCTAATTTGAACGCGAAGTAGTGTTGATCAATTGTGAGCTAGTCCAGCCATCAATTAATGCATCACCCGGAATATCACACCATAAAAGGCGCAAGACACTTGCATTGCTAGGGAGGTAATGTAATGCATGAATGGAATATAACCGCGTGCCACGGTGTTAACCCGAGTTCGCCACCGAGTCATCTGCGGTGTTCCGAATCTCGGAGATAGCGAACGTCGAGTCGCACGAATCCACAGAAATGCCCAACCCTGCTGCCCTACACACAGTGCACGAGATAGACAACAACACCAAGCACCTCTCCTAGTAGCTCCCAAAAGTCGCCATGGACATATTCTTGTAGGTTATTCCGGCACGGTGCTCTCCCTCTTAATATCACAGACGCCATTCAGCCAAGGCGTTCTCATCGGTCCCGAGGGAAATAGCAACACATGCCCTAGATCATTGGCCATTCCTCAAAGACTCCTTGCCCAAACCTGAAAAAGCTGATACTACCGGCATCGACGGCAGCTATCACGATGGTCTTCTTGCCCGTTTTGAGAGCAAGGAAAGGATTCGGTTTTGGCGGCGTAAACGTCGGTTTAGTCCTCTGAGGTGGGGGGACTGCACGGAAGGAGGGTAGAAAAGAGAGCAGGCATTGGAAAAACGTCCACAGAACGGAGGACCAGCTCGGTGATGGCTGAGATGGAGTTATTTTGGCTGGTGATCCTTCCTGAGGCACTGTCTTCGGAGTGGTTGGACGAACGTCGGTCGGTTGAGAATCGCCTGGCTGTTTGGTGGAAGCTGAGATGCCACGTTTGCGCGGTGGTGGGAGTGGCATTTCTGGCAGTATGCCGAAGAGTGCAGTCAGTTCCTGCAAAGAGGGCATGGACGTCGTTCGTGCACTGCACATGGACCGGTCAGCACCAAGATTACACGCAACGTGCATCACATTATGTCAAAGGTAACTCACTCGACGACGACGATATGAAAATCAGGTGCAGGAGGAGCTGTCTTGCGGAATGGTGTGGAAGGCTTATATACATGGAAAAAGATTTTGTATGGTGATGGTGCGGATGATTTCGGGTAGAGTTTGGATTTTACTGCTGGATGATACAAAGGAATGGTGTGACCACAAGGTATGAATCGTAGCGCCTTGAATATATCCTCTAATTGAAGAACGCAAGGTTAAATAGATGAGAGAGTGCGGATGAAGGACGTACGAGCCGCTTTCTGCCGGTGAAGTTGAAGTCGCCCCCACCAGTCGATCTTGTGAAAAAGTCGGGCAACACTGATGACATTTGATACGAGGCGCGAGAAGAGTCCCGTAAGCGTTCGTGTTACGCTCTGTTGTCGAGTAGCTGGAAGTGAAACCGGTAGTGCAACCGGGTACTCGGGTGTCGGGGGTTCAGCGCGCATCAAAATAAATCCAAGACGTTTCAAATACGCGTACACCTAAACACAGTTGCAAGTAGCATGAGCAGGTATTGGCACAGAGATTGCAAAATCAGTCACCTGATAACGTTCCAGGGTCATATCTTCACGACCGATCATTTCGGCGAAAGCTTGTTGAACTGACATCGGCGCTCCTGGACTTTTTGTTTCATAATTCGAAGGGTCCATATGCGATGCGCCGCTAGAAACTGATTTATAACAAAACAGAGCGCCGCGTTCGATGAGATACAAGGCTTCTTCCGGAAGAAGTTCGAGCTGTTTTGGGAGTTTGGATGATGGACCTCTCAACTCGTTATCTATGTTTTCGTATTGTGCCGTCCGAGAGATAGAGTAACCCATCGTCGAGAAGTGGATTCCACGCGCAGTTGTCACATGCACACGATCAATTGAAGGATACCAAATACCATAACTTATAGTTTTGCTGAAATAGCTTGTCAGTACGAACTCCTTGTGCTTAACGACCTGAACAGTAGAAAGATCGACGAACCTCGAAATAGTTCTATTGGCGCGAAGAGCCTCAAACATCGCATCTCGTGAGCGGTCAAGGACATGGAGCTGTAATCCTGATCCCCCGCCCGGGGCAGGCTCGAAGTCCTTTTCACCGCGTTTTGGGATAATAGGCCGTGCAGCAGCTCCAAGTTTTCTGTCTGAACGTCCATCATTCATGCGTGACTCGTACATTAGTGGATGCTCACGGAAGCTTCGTCCAATCTAGTCCACCATCTTCATCCCCGGAAGAATGATCATCTCCTTCTTGGATTTTTTCCGCTCGAGGACGTGGAATCTCGAGTGTATCGTCCATAGTTTCTTGTATAGACCAGCTGCATTCACTTTCTAGCGACACTCAGAGGTAGTTCCATAAATGGATATATGTCTCCATCGGTCAACCGGACTCTCAACTTGTCTAGCTCTTCCATTCGCTTGTGTCAGTCTTCCGTTCCGCCCACTGAGTTCCCAACACTGAGTCGGGCGAAATGGAATCCGAACGCAAGCCGACATTCGCTCAGTCCCTCATCGTGCGCCGCCCACTTCCTTTTTTTCTAAACATCCGCATGAACATTCCCCATATTCCTTATCCCGCTTAGGCAGGAGGTGCAGCAGGTACAGCTGTCGACTTGCTCTTCTTCCCGATAGATACCATCAAGACGCGGTTGCAGTCTGCTCAAGGATTCGTGAAGGCTGGTGGCTTCAAAGGGATCTACAAAGGCATTGGGAGTGTTGTTGTGGGCAGCGCACCGGGAGGTGAGTACTGCCGTACCTGTCGACCGACTATTTATGACCGGAGAGCAGCGGCAATGTTCTTCTCGACATATGAAATGTCGAAGCAATATTTGCCCTTGCACGGACAGCTAGCCCCACTCAACCACATGATTTCCGCATCTATCGGTGAAATTGTATCCGTCTTGTGTCATTGCCATATCTTAAGTCCCTGAGGTCACATGCTTTAGGCAGCCTGCTTGGTCCGTGTTCCAACTGAAGTGATAAAAACACGTACACAGACATCATCTTATGGTTCTACTGCTACGTCCCTCGCCGCTGCAAAGATGGTTCTGAAGCATGACGGTGTAAGGGGTTTCTATCGTGGGTTTGGGACAACAATCATGCGTGAAGTAGGCAATACTAGTCACAGATATTTGTATGTCATTTCTCATCCTCTCGACAGATCCCATTTACTTCCCTTCAATTTCCCTTGTATGAGTTTTTGAAGTACCGATTCTCCCAGGCTATGGGCGCACGCCCGCTCCATGCATCGGAGGCCGCAATATGTGGGAGTATTGCGGGTGGTGCTGCAGCTGCACTGACGACTCCCCTTGATGTTCTCAAGACGCGAGTGATGCTAGACATGCGGGTATGTGTGCCATTCTTCGTCCGTTCTATATTCTGACGGGTTTAAATTGGTAACGGAATATCAAGGATCCCACTTCGAAGATGCCCTCACTCCTCAGTCGTTTCAGGCAAATTTATACTGCCGAGGGACCGAGGGCCCTGCTTGCGGGTGTCGTACCACGAACACTTTGGATATCTGCCGGTGGTGCTGTGTTCCTGGGTGTTTACGAGTGGGTCCTTGGTGGTCTGGTTGATAGATGACGCATGTGGTATGGCTATCGTCGTGTTGCGCGCCAGTGTGAAGACGAGTCGGGAGCAACATTGTAATGGGATTCATTTAGAGAGCAACCCTAGAGAATGGGATCGGCCAAGACTTTCTACAATAACCCGATCCGATGTGCTGGCGTCGCGTACGCCCGGGACACCAATCTGTTGCCTCGATGCCCTGTCAAGGTCGGAGATAGTGTGGACCAGTGGTTGGACGTCGAAGCCAGGATTTATCACCCAATGCGCAACCACTGCAGGGACTCAACCCCACTGATGCTCACGACTGAACATCGATGACGGACCAGAAGAGCTCAAGTCAGACACATGAGATGTCGACTTTGTTCCTTGGATGGGCTGAAAGAAATTTTCAACATTCTATATGTACCGCGTACACTTCGGAAGGCAGTGCATCTTTCAGGGCCCCTAGGGCTACCCGCGATCTCATTCATTCCGGCGTCGCAATGTGCAACGTCGACATACCATGGCCAGATTTAGGTATGTTGCTCGCTTGGGTTTGTCAAGTGCGGCTGTGAGTCGAGTGTCCCAAGTTCAACAAGTTGCAACGAAACTCCACTCGTCAACAGACATCCAGGATACTCATGCAAGTTCATGGTGTTTTGATGGTCGTCCTCAACGATCTTTACTTGGCTTTCACCGGTTGCAATTGCGAACCAGTGGACCTCCAAGCTGGGTCAGGGCTGTGAACATTTAGGATGGGCAATCAGGGTATGCTCTCCTTCTTCTTCGCAGGCCTCGCAACGAATCAGGTGGCGGCCGAAATTCAGGGTGAAATCATGGATATGGTTACCAGGTATCATAATCTTCGTTTGTCTTGAACCAAAAAAAAAATACTCAACCACAAGGGACAATGATTTCTTCGCGGGTCTTACTACATTTTCCATTTCTCAGATATCATGATTTGGTTTGGCGAGGCACCAAGCTACGCTATAAATGTTCATGATCCGCACTCTATTCACCCACAGCGTTTAATTTCTCGAGACTAGCAGATTTCGTCTCTTATGGGGACGGTGAACTCCCTCCTACAGAATTCTGATTTCTTGTACCATCTTCACACCCTCTTCCTCTTTACCAAGGCAGATATCAGGACGGCACTCATCCCACAGGTGTGTTACGAGTCATCCATTGTAACACTTCTTAACTCTACCCTAAAGACTGTCTTCGCACTCGCAGTTGCCCCCGTGTGTCATCTCTCACACGTCATCCATGTAGTCGCATGGATTTGGCTTCACTTGCTAACATGTAATATCGCGAACCAAGTCAAAGCACCTGACGAGGACAAGATCAACAAACCCTTTCGTCCGCTTCCTTCTGGGAGAATTACTGAGTATCATGCCAGGACGCTTCGCTGGTTACTCGTCCCTGTGTGTCTGGCAGTCTCGGCGGTATACAGTACAGAGCTGCTCTACACCAGCTTAGAACTCCAGGTTCTCACGGTGTTGTACAGCGAGCTCCACGGTGACGAATGTTTTCTCTTGAAAAACTCCCTCACTGCGATCATGTACGGCTGCGCGGGTTTCGGCGGGGTTCTTTTGGCAGGTACGTCAGGGGTTTCTACTCGTCGGCAGTGGTTTTGTTTATATATGGCACCGCTAGTATGTGACCAGTCTCACGTCCCGAAGGCAGCCCAACTGGCCGTTCACTTGAGCGTGGCTGTTTTCGCTTCTACACTGCATGCGCAAGACTTTAAAGACGTCTATGGGGATCGTCTGACGGGTAGATGCACACTCCCCATCATATTCCCCATTTGTTCTAGGTTATCCGTCGCACTGGGAATTCCGTTATGGTCTATCTGCCTCAGTCGTGTGTGGCATCTTGATCTTCTCAGTGCCACGGCTTTTGTTTTATACTCTGGCTATACGGGGGTTCGCTTCTTGCTCTACCGGTCGGTCGACGATGACAAACGATCTTGTAAATTTTATAGTGTGAGTGCATGTTACATCTCGTGAGAGTCCTGCATTGACACCTCTGCGAAGTTTTGGCTTAGCATACATCACATACTTCCTGCTTACTGGCATATCTGCACGGCGATCAGCAGCCTCTGGTCCCTCACACCGTTCCCGCGGCTCCATTATTTGTAGTATTTTGCCTCATCACGGACTTTGCCTGCACTTCGCATCATTATCCCACGTCAAGAATTAACCTAAACTTAATTATTAGAAACCCCTATGGACTAGCCTCGTGTAAAACCAAGTTATGGAATGCAAATTGGATGCATTGGTGTGGTCTGGTTGATAGGCGCAACTCGATGTGTCGGTTTGTCGAGATAGAGTTGACTGGTAAGAGCTCGGCAAATCATATATATGCACATTTGATCCCAGTGGCTGAAGTCAACGTTTCAACTATGGATGCTTTGTACGATGCCTGTAGCCCATGCGCGATCACCACGGCCAACTATTTTCTCTGTAAAGAACTCTCCAAGCATGTCATTCAGCTGTGCAATCAATCTGACGTCTTCTTCTCTGGTCCGATCAAGGGACTCTGACATGTCGGAGATAGGAGAAAGCGTTTGAAGAGCGATCTGGTCGGGAGGAACTTTGGTAAACAGCGATCGAGAATCAGTTCTAGGCGTACCATGACTGCGTCAACAACGCCATCGACCCCGTCGCCACCCGAAGCAGCACACTCCTCGCCTACAACGCGAGCACCACCGCCTTCAAGGACACCTTTCCGGACGGCTTCCTTACCAATGCCGACGAGACCACGAATCGCGCCTTCCCGGGTGCCCAGTGGTTTTGGCGTGCCTCTTGGTTCTGCACCTGACGTTCCTTGCGCGATCGCGAGTGATTCAAAACCGTTTATGATCGCTGAACTGGAAACAGGTGTGGGGGCCGAACCACCCCCACCCAAAAGCGCGACCAAGAGAGTCTTCATGATGCGTGGAGAAAGTGAGGGATATGTCGTTGAGTGTTGCGTCAATAATCGGCCAAGCGTTTGAGCAGCCGCTGTGCGAAGGTGGGTCGCGTGGGTTCGCGGTAGGTTGGAATGTAGGAGCGTAGACAGGATGGCAGGCAAGATTTGGTGTAGCTAATGGGGACGTTAGTATACAGCAATTGCAAAAAAATTGCGCAGAGAAAGTCAATGTATACGCACATACGGCTCGATGAATAAGGTTGTGTTCTCAAGGATTGCACCCACGACGTCGAGCAATACTTCAAGCGTCTTTCCTTCTGGTTCGCCCTCTGTTCCTTCCCTGAGCGCGTTGACAACGCCTTCTCCGACCCATCGTACCAAGTATGGCAAGAGTGCTTGCAGACCTGCGTCTGCACGAAGACTCGCAAGAGCAGCTGTACGTTTGGCTGTATCTGATGCAGATGAGGAAGGAGGAAGAAGCGAAGAAGTGAGTCGGGTGTAATACAATTGAAGTTCTTTTGAAAGGACTTGTTTGACAAGCTGGTTTTGTTGATTTTGTTGAGTCGCTTGAGGCAATTGTCTTCCCTGTGTAGACACGGCGGCACCAGGCTGTGGTGGTTTGGCATCGGCGCCTGCAGCGGTAGGCTCTTCTCTTGGAACAGCCGGCGGATTCTCTGGTACAAGAGGCTGTACTCCCTCCACAGCAAGCCAGTGTGCGGTCCAGTTGACGCCTCTGGGAACTGTGATCTTTTCCTCCCTCAAAACTTTATCAAAATCAATCTCTTCATCCTCCACGAAATACACGGCACCAGCTGAGGCAAGATGCGGGAATGGAAGCGCGCGTCGAAATGTGGATGGAGCATGTGGAGTGTGGCCATATAGAGGTTCTATGTTCAATGTTCGCAAAGCAAGGTCGATATCGGCGGTGGTCAGCACCGTTCTGCGTGCGTGTCGCATGTAGCGCGCAGCTTCCTGCGATAAAGCCGTCAGCCGTGCTCTTCACCAAAGTGGGTGTTGGAACACACCTCGATGACTTGGTGTATTCTGTACTCGACATCGCTAGCGAGTGAAGACGCAACCGCGTCCGGAAGATTGGTGATGCCTAGAGACTCGGCCACATCCTAGAGACCATCTCAATCGCAGTCTCGCTGATAGACGGACCGCGCACTTTGACTGAATCTGCTTTGTAGACGCCTGCGTGGTGTGTCTGCGTCAACTTGGATTTCGGTCCTGGTTTGCTCATGGTGGCAATTGAGCGGGGTTACCAGTGTCGGTTGTTTACACTTACTAACTTGCACTCTACACTGATCTACCCCTACCATTCGTTGTGCGTTTCCCAATAACGCTCAATTTCGCCAAGTATCTACGATCGGTGTAATGGTGCAGCGTGCCCGGTGTCACGGAGCACAGCTACATAGATCGAAGCACCTCGTTATCATGCAGTAGGTGTGGTGATACATTTTACTATCTACACTGTGTCCGTCTTTACTCCGCATAAGTGGTACCACATCAAAACGTGCTAGTGAAACCGCCGCATGTCCGTCACTGGAGGGACCTGAAATGACGATCCCAGTGTTATGTCGTATGGTTTGTGCCCATGCCCATGGAATGGAGGCGAGCTTTCTAACCATCCGGGAATCGTATTCTCGTAATCTCGAAGTGGGGGAACAAGCTGCGAGGTCATTGATAGTAAGTGTTCCACGTCGTACTCCTGGGTTGACCATGCAACGCCAGTGGCTGCAGCATTTTCTAAAGATTATGATTTTCCATTATAAACTTGGAATGTCTACGGAAAAGGAACACCAACGGGCAGTCATTCCACTCGGGATCCTCGTCTCGGGTTCGTGCAGTGCATTGGTAGGCATTGCTGACAATCGCAATACGAGCTCTTGGTTCTCATCTGCTAGATTTCGCAGCTTTTTTGCGGCTGTTACTTGATCCTCAGCCGAGGAGTTCAACCCAGTTGCATTATTGACTGACCGGTGATGAGCAGCTGATGCCGCGTGGCATCTCTGCCTAACGGAGTATCGAATGGATCCACTAGGAGTAATGCATCGCGCAGCTCGGAGAAACCGTCCATCTCTTTGGACCGATACTCTCGCTGCGACTGCGACTTGTTCTTTCTCGCTGGCGAATGCTCCTTTGCGTATGGTCGAGATGACGATGGCTGCATAGTTGAATAGACGGGGTGAGTCACGAAACCTTGTGTCGGCATACTGTTCGTATTATATGCTTCGAGGGACAGTCCACTGCCATGTTGTCCCATTCGCAATGCCGTGCTAACGGTCCGACCCGCCGGGTTAAACTCTCTAGGTCCGAGTCAACGATGACGTCTCTCGTGAGCAAGCCTCGTTGGTTTTCGCTATCGAGATGTAAAGCTCACGACCAAAAGTGAGAGTGGTGCAGTGTCTACTTTACCACAGCCCCTTCCCACAGAGGTACAATTCTCCGGCTAACGAGACCCCGCCATTCACCGGGTACATACTTTAATGGTTATTTCGAGTCCAAGGAAGTCGACCATGGTGATTATGAGGGTGACTAGCACGACCCTGCATTGGCTGCTTCTCTTCTGCAGGCACCTGATTTAGCATTCTTCCTTAGTCAGGTCCACCGTTCCCACTGACAAGCATAGCTATGTTTCATGCACCATAACCTTGCAATAGAACGACCCTTTCCCTCTGAGCGAGATCGGCCGTGATACGCTCTCGGAGAATTACGGACAAATCACTGAGTCTGGACCACACATCAAGCTCTAGGCAACCTGGAAAAAAACCTCCCCAGCCTTGCCAGTGTTTCTTCTCCGGTTGAGTCCATCGCCGTGCCGGCGGCGCAATCCGGCGGCCCAGTTTAATAAAAATGCTGTGTTGCATTTCTGGTGTGCGTTGATTCCATTATCTTTTTGCGTCCGATAGGACGGCAACTTGACGGCATAGATCCGGTATACGGTCTATCATATATGTATCTGATTTGATTGGTTGCATCGTTGCGTGCGAATCATTAACTTAGACTCAGATTCGCCATCATCATGCGTTGTGTGGCGTCGTGGCGATGGACAACTAATCCTGGACGTCCTCTACTAATGGTGTAGTCAAGATATGCCTTCCTTCTCAACCGGATCCCAACATGGCCGTCCGAAACCGGATGACATGCGATGAACGTTCTCTGAATGTTCAGTTGCCGGTCGCACCAACGATCATGGTGCAGCCCGCAATTGACAAGCAGCCTTGTGACCGGATATAAGAGCAAGGCAAGTGGCCCCCAGTTTCAACACAAACTGCAATACTCGACATGCCACTGGTAAGGGAAAGGTTATCTCAGGGGGCTTTCGTAGATTAACGCTTCTTACAGATTCAGACCGCACGTGGAAATATCTGCTCGCTTCTCGAGCAATGTAATGTTGCATATGAGGTCACCCCGTTTGACGAGGACCTGTACCAGGACTGTATCGACGATGCGATGCGACGTGGCTACCCAGTGGACGGCAATCCGTCCGTGCAGACGTATTTGCGAGAGGGGGTCATCTACGCAGCAACCGCTGGCGCGCATCTTCCCCACCGTCCAACTCAGATATGGATCGCACTCTACACATCATGCGGCATCTTCGTGGACGATGCCGCCAACCGCTTCCCCGCAGAAATGCCCAACATCTATCTGTTCAATGACCGATTCATTAGGGGGGGACCACAGGGGAATGACGTTCTGGATGCATTTGCAGATATCATCCGTCGGGCCTCGGACCTATATCTGCCTGTTGCCTCGCATTTGATCACCACATCGACGTTGAACTATGTTACTGCCAATTTACTGGAGCACGAAACGAGATCCATGAAGGTATCACCCTCGTAATCACCCTCGGGGACATGTCACTGACACCACGAGTAGATCTCGAGCGCTGCACACCAATATCCCACTTACCAGCGAACCATGTCTGGTGTCGCGGAAGCTTACGGATTCATGGTGTTCCCACGAGAGATCCCTCTGAATGACTACATTCAAGCGATCCCAGAGATGACGTTGTTCATCCATAACGTCAAGTGTGTACCGTGTCCTATCTCACGTTGATACTTTATTTATGACCTGTTTCAGCGATGTATTATCCTTTTATAAAGAAGAGCGAGTAGGAGAGACGACCAACCAGATCTCCACGCTAGCTGCTCGCATGAAGAAATCAAAGTTGGAAGCATTTGGTGAACTGACGGAGACGACGATTGGCCTGTTCAAGAAGGTTGTAAAAATATTGGAGGGATCTCCGGGGGCTTGTGAGGCGTTTAAACACTACACGGCCGGATATGTTCGGTTCCATACCTCCACAGCGAGATACCGATTAGAGGACTTGGACTTGTAGGTGCTCAGGTATTGGATACCCTTGCATTCAATAATTTAAATATACGATAAAACCTGCACTCCGTTGTATCAATACGATAATTATCAGTGCTCTCCAGGTGCACGTGAATGGGCCTACGACGTGAAGGTGGCGTAATGATCTTGAGCGTTACAGTATCTCTTGAAAGGTTCCCATCTCCCGTGTTTATCGGTGTTCGTCGGCAGTTGGGTGACCCGGAGATTGGATGCGCAG